>NQII01003541.1:74699-107057 GCA_002778355.1 Clitarchus hookeri
GAGGCGATGCGGCGATGTGCCCTCGCTGCACAGTAAGCCACTTGCTGAACACGTCACAGCCGCTTAGCTGACACCTCGTGGCAGGAGTAACCCACACACACGCGTCAGCCGGAGACATGCACTAAGTTAACACTTCCCTTAGCCACTTTCCGTATCACAGTCTCAACTCCACAGCTTAAGTAAACGTCCAAGGAAGTGAAGACTGGAAATGGTTTGACATCTCTCAAGGGCGGATTTTTACCTTTGATTTTTGCAGCATAGGGAGCTCTAGGGGCATTGGCAGGAGGTGCCTCATCTATAGCTACATCAGTATTTAATGCTAAGAAGAGAAACCAGGAATTGGAAGAACAAAATAGGCATAATTTAGCCATGGAAAAACATAGTAAGGGGGTGAAGAATGCAAAAAAAAAAAAAAAAAAAAAAAAAAAAAAAAAAAAGCAACTCCACTCAGTAACTTTGATATTGATATAGCCTATTCGTGGTTTCTTCATACATTTTGAATCGAACCTTTGACAGTCACCCCATGTATGAGGTCTTTGGTTGTTTCCTTAATGTGTCGCTTATCGCAAGCGTTTTATAATTCTGGCATCATAAAAGTAGGGGGGAGACTGGGTACGGTTGTAACCATTTTGCTTTGATCGCTCGTAGCATTGCCATTCTGGCTGTAAACAACAAATNGGGGAGACTGGGTACGGTTGTAACCATTTTGCTTTGATCGCTCGTAGCATTGCCATTCTGGCTGTAAACAACAAATAAGGCGCTTGACGTAGAAGAGTACTCATTTGCCTTCAAATGTTATATTAAACTGATAGGCCTAGGTGCAGTAGTCGCCAGACAGGAGACGTTTCACAAGACGTGAGCCACTGTTACAACTGACCCCATGCCAAGGGCGGTTGTAACAGTGATCGGGGTCAGTTGAAACACACACAAATAATACACAATGCACGCATTTCAATCAGTTTTATTACTAATAAATCANCGGGGTCAGTTGAAACTTACACAAATAATACACAATGCACGCATTTCAATCAGTTTTATTACTAATAAATCACATGCGAGTACTTTTACTTTATTTAAGGTTAATATGACACAATTTTAGTAACGTTTTAAACAGTCTTCTTTAATCACTTTGTCGTGTAACGCCTTTTGAGTAGAAGCCTCGCTGACCCCCTTCGCGAGCGCCTACCAGTTGACACGTGTCACGAGGCACGTGAACAGCCAAAACGGATCGCAGTTACACGTGTCAAGGTTGTGCCGAGTAAGAGCTGGCATATCACCGGAGCACCCGAATAGTGCTACGTACATACGTAGGAAAGCGGGAGAAATCGCAGAGCCAAGCAAGAGCACCTCTAGCTTCACGCCTGAGAAAACAGCTGACCAATTGAAAGTGGGGGGCCACGAATAATCCTCACCCCTACCACCCTTGTAGCCAAACTGCGGAAAAATAAGCTGAGATGGTAAATTCAAGGGGCAGATCACCACTTCTCCCGCCCCCGAACCTTCACGAACCATGGCACGTGGCTGAATGGCTTTGTACTGAAGGCAACCACCTCCCCCCTTCCCCCAATAAGAGAGACACGTGCCGAGACTTAGGGAGGGAAACTGGAGAGCATATAAGCGAATCACCGCGCCGAGGGAAGAGTTGCGTCAAGGAATCGCGAGAGGACGTGAGCACGAGCCCGAACAGCAGTCCAGTGAGACGACACCAAATGCGGGCCTTTTTGCAAGGCCTACCACTTCGCCAGAGCTCATCCNGCAAGGCCTACCACTTCGCCAGAGCTCATCCCCATATGACAGCATACCAGCACCCACAGCAGAGTAGTTAATTATCAAGTCGCCAACCAGAGAAGCCCCCCTCCACCACGAAGTCGCCCCAGTTAATACGAGTAGCCAAATTAGAGTACCACACCTCGGAAGTGTTGCTGTATGTTGTTTTTGTTCAAACTCCAGACAATATAATTATCCAGTTAAGTGAAACATCAAAAGACTACCTTATTGAAAAACCTTTAACCTTCTAGGCACCTTATAGTCTATGCCTGGAGGAATTAACTACAACCCTATAAACCACCAATATTCCACAGGTGGGGAATAGCATCAACTTTATAAAATTTAACATTTTCAAGTTAACCTCGTATTTAAAAACAATATGAAGCTAGTAAAATAGTATATAATCAAACAAAACAATTTCTACATGGAGGTATCTTTAAGTTGTATTTAACGGGGAGTTCAAATGTTAACTTTCTTACCTCTTTAGTAGAAAGACCAAAGTACATATCTGCACAAAGGATGAGGTATTTGGTGAGTAGATGTTCTTGATCTTCCAAAAAGACTCTGTTATGAGCTACATATCCTATACTAATATTTTCTGCCTCGGCACCTTTGTTCGTGGCATCTCTCTTTCGTATGTGTCGTAGCAGAGAGACGTGATTAACTCTGTAGATCTTTGCTACTCGTCTCAAAGAACTCCCTCTTTAAACTTCGTCGTATGCATCCATGTAACGTGATATGTCGCTTACACCTCTCGATGTCTTGCTGACACGTTTCCTGGGCATCTACAATGTGAACAAAAATATTACTAATTTTACAACCTTACCCACAAAAATTGTTAAAACCGTAACCCCCCCTGGACCCCTGGCCGAAGTCACCCGTATCCATTATGGCCGCCGGCCAACAGGAATGACGGAGCACGAACAGCTCCGACGCTCCGGTCCCAGGTCTCGACGTGCCAAAGTCCTCATAATTCCTCTACTCACATCAATGTATGAATTTTTGAGATACTTACTTTTCTAATAGTTTTACGGTTTCACTCTACCAACGCATGAATAAAGCGATCAAGCTCACGGCAGTGTTAATTTTACATATGGCGGATGAATTCGCAATTTCCATACAAGTAGATGTTAAGCAGGGCTTTCAAAAGTGCTCAGTTTGCCGTGAACAGTCTTAAGTTAGGTAGGTACGTCTTAAGGTTCCAGCCTACCGGGAGATTTTGTCCGCTTTTCAGGCCGAGAAAGGCGGGAGCGATAAGGGCGACACTGCCACGCGCATCAAGTGCGCCATTGCCCCTAAGCGCAAGGCTCTGAACTGGCTTGCTGTGTTGTCGCCGTTCTGGGACTTTCAGCGGCGACCCTATNCATTGCCCCTAAGCGCAAGGCTCTGAACTGGCTTGCTGTGTTGTCGCCGTTCTGGGACTTTCAGCGGCGACCCTATCATTTTATTAGTGGCATGTCTGTAGGAAGGTTTAATGTAGGATCTTTGAGTAGTTTTTTACGTATCTAACGCGCTTTGAAAAGGCTGTTTTTAGCAATTTTGGAGTACTCAAAAATGGTGTTTCTAATGAGCGTGTTGTTTGAAAGCACTCAGCAGGTCTCGTCTGAAATGTGTGTTATTTTCATAGAACAGCTCATTGATAGCTTCGTGGAAAAACGTGTATTTCAAACACTCTGCGGCGCAGTTCAAGCGCCAGCTAGACGGGGGCCTTAATGTCTCGTCGACAGCGAGGTAATTCGAGACGAAGTAGCATGCTCAGAGAAGGAGGAGCGGGGAAGGAATCGGCCATGAGCTGGACGAAGGAACCATCCCAACATTTGCCTCGAGTGATTTCAAACGACAACGAATGGCCTAACTGGGAATCCAACTCAGNATTGCCCCTAAGCGCAAGGCTCTGAACTGGCTTGCTGTGTTGTCGCCGTTCTGGGACTTTCAGCGGCGACCCTATAATTTTATTAATGGCATGTCTGTAGGAAGGTTTAATGTAGGATCTTTGAGTAGTTTTTTACGTATCTAACGCGCTTTGAAAAAGCTGTTTTTAGCAATTTTGGAGTACTCAAAAATGGTGTTTCTAATGAGCGTGTTGTTTGAAAGCACTCAGCAGGTCTCGTCTGAAATGTGTGTTATTTTCATAGAACAGCTCATTGATAGCTTCGTGGAAAAACGTGTATTTCAAACACTCTGCGGCGCAGTTCAAGCACCAGCTAGGCGGGGGCCTTAATGTCTCGTCGACAGCGAGGTAATTCGAGACGAAGTAGCATGCTCAGAGAAGGAGGAGCGGGGAAGGAATCGGCCATGAGCTGTACGAAGGAACCATCCCAACATTTGCCTCGAGTGATTTCAAACGACAACGAATGGCCTAACTGGGAATCCAACTCAGNACGAAGGAACCATCCCAACATTTGCCTCGAGTGATTTCAAACGACAACGAATGGCCTAACTGGGAATCCAACTCAGGACCTCCCGCATACGGGTCCAGTACGTTACTGGCTATTCACGGTAAAGCGAGCACTTTTGGAAGCACTCTCGTTTGGAGTAATAGTCAACAAATAGATTTTATTTTAGCCATGGACAGAGACCGGAAAAATTCGCGAGTTCATTGACCTTTTAGGCTAGACTCCATATTTGTTTGCACACTCAAGGAGGTATCAACTGCTCATTGGCTGCCTGCTTTCACAGTGAGAGGTCGTGATCGGGACTGCATTTCGTTGCCTGTTTACTATTGGCTCACACAGGACCTCCTCCACAGTTTATCCAGCACTCGGTTAACGTCTTCATTGGCTAAGATACATGTGTTTCAATTCCGGCTTGTCCCGAGATGAATCCGCGAATTTTTTCAGATCTCTAGCAATGGATGTTAACTTCCGAGTGCGGTGGAATATACACACTGTGTTTATTACTTACTTGTCAATATTTATTTTAAAACTTTGGTTAAAGGATATCGAAAGTCTGAAAGAAAAAAGTAACTAGGGCCTCGAAAGTGCTCGCTTCATCGCGAACAGCCTGAAACGGCACGATCGTTTCAGTTTCAGACCGATCACACAAACGTAATTTTTTGAACGTTTTACAAACAATTCTTCAGAAAATGTATTTCCAAAAATTTATTGTACCACTTCAAATGAAATAGGCTGTTTTGTGTTTACAGTGCATCGTTACATGGAACGTAAGAAAATTAACTACGTACCTCAATCGTGGTCCTGGTGGGATAGGTTTTCACGCTCGCTTTGTCTCCTAGTTTTGGAAGNAAAATTAACTACGTACCTCAATCGTGGTCCTGGTGGGATAGGTTTTCACGCTCGCTTTGTCTCCTAGTTTTGGAAACTGACCAACATCAAAACGAATTTCATTATGTTAAGGCGCCTGTCTACCTGGCGCTTGAACTGCGTTGCAGAGTGTTCGAAATACACGTTTTTCAACGAAACTATTAAGCGTGCGTCCAACGTGCTGATCTACGAAAAGAACACACACTTCAGACGAGAGCTGTTAACTACTTTCAAAATATCACGTACGTTAGAAACATCAATTCAGAGTACTCCAAAACCGCTAAAAAAACGGCCATTCAAAGGCGCTGTAGCTCAAAATGAACGCATCAGATACATACAAAACTACTATAGGGGCCTGCACTGAACCTTCCTAAAGACTTCCCACTAATAAAATAATATGGTCACCGCTGAANACTTCCCACTAATAAAATAATATGGTCACCGCTGAAAGTCCCATAGGTACACGCAGCACGACGAGAACACTGCACGCCAGTTCAGAGCCTTGCGCTTAGCGGCGATGGCGTACTTGATGCGCGTGGCAGTGTCGCCCTTATCGCTCCCGCGCTTCTCGGCCTAAACATGGGAAAAAGTTCCAGGTAGACGGCGGCCTCAAACGCCGCTCTTTGGAAATTCCTTCACGAGCCTGCTGATTACTGAGGAGTCAGAGGTATGCACTGTGACTCTGGAGAAATAAACAGATACGGCGAAATTCCCGTGGAAGAGAAAATATTATTGGTTATTCTGAAACTAACGCATTACAAGATAAAATACTATTTACATAAATGTAATAAGTGAAGAGTATTCTCTTCTTGTAGAGACTGTGTCCCAAAAGTGAAAGAGGAGTTTCAAATGACAATTTTTACGAGGAACATGACCAACTCATGAAAGTTTTTAATTTTTTTTTATTTTTTTTTTAGAAAACGCAAGTTTTTTTCTGCCCTCTGTGTGATTATCGAAGTTCTATGTATTTGATGTATTTACCATGTATTATCACAAAGATACGACCGTTTGAAATCCGATCGAAGTTTTTGTGACACGATGTACTGTACTTCCGGCCAGATAAGAGATGTTATCAGTTTGGTAAATGGTCGGCAGTGATAGCAGAGGAACAGTTTTCCCTTCTCTATCGAATTTTACTTTTCTGGAACATACATATCCACTGTTAATTGCGTCCACGTGCGATAACACAGAATAATAATTATATTTATCTTNAAAATTAACTACGTACCTCAATCGTGGTCCTGGTGGGATAGGTTTTCACGCTCGCTTTGTCTCCTAGTTTTGGAAGCTGACCAACATCAAAACGAATTTCATTCTGTTAAGGCGCCTGTCTACCTGGCGCTTGAACTGCGTTGCAGAGTGTTCCAAATACACGTTTTTCAACGAAACTATTAAGCGTGCGTCCAACGTGCTGATCTACGAAAAGAACACACACTTCAGACGAGAGCTGTTAACTACTTTCAAAATATCACGTACGTTAGAAACATCAATTCAGAGTACTCCAAAACCGCTAAAAAACGGCCATTCCAAGGCGCTGTAGCTCAAAATGCACGCATCAGATACATACAAAACTACTATAGGGGCCTGCACTGAACCTTCCTAAAGACTTCCCACTAATAAAATAATATGGTCACCGCTGAAAGTCCCATAGGTACACGCAGCACGACGAGAACACTGCACGCCAGTTCAGAGCCTTGCGCTTAGCGGCGATGGCGTACTTGATGCGCGTGGCAGTGTCGCCCTTATCGCTCCCGCGCTTCTCGGCCTAAACATGGGAAAAAGTTCCAGGTAGACGGCGGCCTCAAACGCCGCTCTTTGGAAATTCCTTCACGAGCCTGCTGATTACTGAGGAGTCAGAGGTATGCACTGTGACTCTGGAGAAATAAACAGATACGGTGAAATTCCCGTGGAAGAGAAAATATTATTGGTTATTCTGAAACTAACGCATTACAAGATAAAATACTATTTACATAAATGTAATAAGTGAAGAGTATTCTCTTCTTGTAGAGACTGTGTCCCAAAAGTGAAAGAGGAGTTTCAAATGACAATTTTTACGAGGAACATGACCAACTCATGAAAGTTTTTTATTTATTTTTTATTTTTTTTAGAAAACGCAAGTTTTTTTCTGCCCTCTGTGTGATTATCGAAGTTCTATGTACTTGATGTATTTACCATGTATTATCACAAAGATACGACCGTTTGAAATCCGATCGAAGTTTTTGCGACACGATGTACTGTACTTCCGGCCAGATAAGAGATGTTATCAGTTTGGTAAATGGTCGGCGGTGATAGCAGAGGACCAGTTTTCACTTCTCTATCGAATTTCACTTTTCTGGAACATACATATCCACTGTTAATTGCGTCCACGTGCGATAACACAGAATAATAATTATATTTACCTTATCAGGGACTAAATAAACATATATGCAACTCCATGCGTGCTCAATATATCCTGTAATGTAGCTAGTATTATACACAACATGTACACTATTTTATGCTATAACAATTGATATGACGAACTATCATGTTTCTATATTGTCAAATATCTCCATAACCTGCAATTTTGTTGTGTTTTTGAAAAACTATTTTCATAAGTTGTGTGCATAAAAACACTTGACATTTATTGTATTGTTTTCATTTATTTTTACCGAGGAGCAAAAGTATAAATCATTATGAACGTGCTGAAAAAATAGTGAGAGGAATAGAATTTTTCCCTATAGAAGCAATAATGTATTCCTCATTGCCAAATGAAACACCTCAGCGCATTTTTCGACACAATACTGATTGTGGTCTTCTCGTGCTTGCCAATGCATAATTTAAAAAAAAAATGTAAATTTTTTGTTTATTTATTATGTTGGCCAGCAATGCAACAGCTAATACAATGCCAGGTATAACAACAATGTTGACAAAAATCTTACAACAATATGTATACAAGTTATAAAACCAAACTTGTAATAAACAATACATTAGCAAAAAGAGTCAAAATAGCTTAACTTTAAAACAAGACTACAGGTATTTCGTTTTTCTCTGTAGATTAATTAAAATACTTATATTAATAATAAGTTTACACTTTCACGAAGTTACAATTTACTCAACAATTAATAAGTTTGAACAGTAACAACAAAAGGCTGACAGTGCTGTAGATAAAAAAACTTGGTTTTAAGCAAAATTTTCTCTTCTTATAAACGGGTCCCCGCAATTCAAGTGTAATTCTTTGTTGTTGTAAAAACTCAGCTTTCCCGATGATCAAGTTTTGTTCAGGTTGGTTGTATAAAACATTTGTTTCCCACTGTTCACATCAATATTTTGTAGCCCCAGAATATGTGTAGTTCCCGCTGTGTTGTGCGGCTAAGATGAGAGATGCAGGCCCAATGAAAAACGACTGAAACAGCACTCGAATGAAATCGGGTTGGAACGCTAAAAAAATAAATGGCGTGTGGGGAGTTGCACCAAGGGCAAGGCGACACCCTCCGAGTGACGGTCTTTCCAGCTGGGACCCGTAGGTGACCGTCATCCCCGGGCATGACAGAGATGACACCCTAGAATGTAGCAGCGCTGGAATGCAAGGGCGGGGGAAATGGGATTACCCCGAGAAAACCCGCCGGCAAGCTGCATCGTCCAGCACGATTCCCACATGCGAAAATCCGGGAGTGAACCCGCCGGGGATCGAACCCGGATCGCCGTGGTGGGAGGCGAGCGCCCTGGACACTGCGTCACCGCTGCCCCGTTGGAATGCTATGTGAGTGTATCTTCCAGTTGCGTCCGACCGGGGTCGAAGCCGCGTCTTCGCTTACGCAAGTAAGGTATACGTCTACAAAAAAAACTCAAAGCGATAACGTTGTTACCTTCCCACGAATGATATCGAAGTGATGAGGTCAACTGCACAGCTATAAAAACTCCTGAAAAAAAAATTTGCTATGAAGTAGAACTTCTTTTCTGTAAGATTTTTTTATTATTATTATTTTTGCTGTGGAAATCTTACCCGCGGTACTCCTTGAATATAATTTTATGATTTTCTTGTCTGAATTTTTCTCGTATTTTTAACGGCAGCGGAACAGCTTCCAGCGTTAACGACTTTCTAAACGGCGATCTTTTCATCGCCAATTTCAAGAAAACTGGTTTTTCTTCCCAGGAATTTGCGATTTTTATGTCGCCTGGAGCAGATTCTGAAGTCGCTAGTAAAGAAGGAGGGGTTCCTACCGTAGCTAGAAGCGCCCCCAAGTTTTAAAGCGAGATGTGAATTACGTCGAGTAACTTTGTATAACTACCAACAGTTCGTTTTTTATACGAGTTTTCGCTCCACGCACACGTTTCTGTCGAGAAGCATAAGGTAGCAGTTCATCGCTATTCACTCGTCTCCTTACTTCCACCGACTAAGTTTACAAAATAAGATTATCTGTCTCAAATCGAATGATTTCTATGCTTCAACCAACTATGTTATTACTCAAACACAATGGTAAACTAGGCTGAAATTTATTCAGATGTTTGTAACAGACCCTACGACACACTGGAGTTGATACAAAAAAAATTAACACCAACATTATGAATAAATAATTATAACTTTCAAATTATTATTTAAAAAACTGCATAATGTGTACCTGTACATATGTGTTACGCATGTTATTTTTTTTAAGTACATCGATAGCACTATCGGTGTATCATCTGGCCCATGTCTAATAAATTGCGGTTTGATGTCTTTCCGCGAACATTTTTCACTTCCCTAGTAACTGGTGAACATTCTCTTACAATAAATGCAACACTTTGATATCGGCGCATAATTACTATCTTTCAGGACAGTTAGACGTTTGTCGCCATCGTGCACGACCACGACGACGCCTGTTGTTGGTATCTGTATTTGCACTTATCACTGTCCTGTCCTAACGGTTCACACGTCAACCAACACTACACTGTCTGTAGTAGTATGTTATGTTTGTTACCCGATAGTCAAATAGTGGAGTGTCTTATCGTTGTGAGCTTGGCTGTGTAACAGGACTTACAGTCTATCGTGTTGAGGGCTCTGCCACAATTGTGCAGATACGCCTGTCCGGGCCGTTCCACCGTGTGTCAGTCCACGCAGGCTCCGATCACGACGAGGGTGATCGAGGTGAGTGCGGAGCGGCGCCGGAATGAAAGGGCGGGGGGAAACGGGAGATCCCCGAGGAAACCCCGCCGACCAACGGCATCGTCCGGCACGATCCCCACATGCGCAAATCTTGAGTGACCCGGCCGTGGATTGAACCCAGTTCGTCTTGATGGGAGGCAAGCATGCTAACCGCTCAGCTCTCCCCCCCTCCCCCAAATCACAAAGAGCCTTGCGCGCTACGATTGAGGTTGTCTGGTGGATACAGTTGTAAAAACAGACAGCCATTTTTGCTTACATTTTCGTGTCATTAATATTATATAAGAATTCCTTTACCCGCACTGCATCACTTGTTAAACCACCCATCTCTTCATTTCGAAACAACTAAACGAATCTGTTAAAATGGTCATGCACGAATCGTACCTTTTCGCGCCCTTTTTCTTCTTTCTTTGTATAAGCAAAGCATTTCATTGGTCTCGGCTCTCATGACGTCAGGTGCTGGTGATGCAGTCAGACCCATCAGACCAATAGACTAAAGATGAGGTTGACCGCGTATTCGTCTTCTGCGCATGTACCCCAACACTGACCTACCCCAAAGGAACACAACTGTCAAAGTCGCATGGTCGACAGTGATGAACGTGTTTGTTTATATCTTAATTTCCAAAAGACAAGCACCTTTATGTGAATTAAACACTCTCGCTAATGTGTACGGTCCGACCTCGAAAGATTACGTTCGGTCAACTCCAGTTGGTCAGCGCCTCAACTCACGTCTGCGCCATCGGCATCTGACGTCATAGGACGAGGAACCAATTAAATGCAGTATCAGCAACAGCGCCGTCGACTCGGGCAGATCAGGCAGACACATCTGCATAATTGTGGCAGGTCCTTTAATATACTTTAATTCACTATAATCTTATTTAACTAATTGTAGTAAGAGCAAGGTACTAAAGAATATTAGTTAAACGGTGAAAACCTAGCCATGCATGATTTGTGTTCTAAAACGAAATATTTTTAAATAGTACTCAATTCCGACTCCCGAACTGCACTTGAGCTTACTCCTGAAGATGTTAACAAACTATGTTCAACCCACGTCCTCAGAATATTAACTAATAAAATGTTCGGCGGCACATGGCACGTTCATGGCTTCTATCTTTTAGACGGCCGCTCCAAATGGATGGTCTCTATAATCTCAGAGACACGAGCGCGCCAGTGCGGCGTTAATGCGCACTATCAGTCAGGCCCGGCTAGCGACTGGTTTGCTGGAAATCTGCTTTTACACAACGCAAAAAAAAATTTCTCATGAAACATCGCATGCAAATTGGTATGCAAAAGTATCAAGCAATGTGTTCACACACACAGTCTGCACTGAAAGTTGGTAGTGAAATTTGACCTTGCAAGAGAGAAGGTAGTTTAATGGCCCCGGTGAATCAATCAGTAGCCCCTATATTAGTTTAATAGCTCCTTAAAATTTAAAATTCATATTTGTCTAAAATTTGTAGAGAGAAATTAACGTGAATAAACTCCCATTGTGATCATCTCTTACAACACTAACAGAACTCAACTCGATATCTTAAAAATACAAAACCAAAGCATTCTTAACCGCAATACATTTCGCCATATTTCTCCTTGCACTGATTTAATGCACGATGTGCTCCTATCTCTCTGGTTAATGCTCTGTTAGTCACTTGACCAGCTTGGAAGGATCATATTAGACTAAATATGTAGACCACTTATTCGTATTCTGCGCAACACTGACCTACCCCAAAGGAACACAACTGTCAAGGTCAAATTGTCAACAGTGGTAGACGTGTTTTTTTATACCTTAGTTTTTAAATGACAAGCACTATCATATTAATAAAATACTTTTACCAATCTGAATTTAATCAAACTCCATTACAAATCGGTTGGAGAAACTATAAAAACATCTCAAAGCACTTGTTTACTAATAGGTGTGCTAACCTCAAATCCAATCCACGCTCGAATTTCCACTGAGATTTGTTGTGTGCAGCCAACGAGATCGGTCCACTTCATCTTCAGTCTACGATAAGGATCAATGGATTTACTTGTTCCGTGCTGCTTGCTTATAATCCTGTAATGCAAGGGAAATTCGGTGTTAAGAATTGAGATAGTAATAATCAATACATGACGCGCGGAATGGGTGTTTTCAGAAATATACACAACCTTATTTCGGCACTCGATACCGGAGTGGAAATGTTAAGCTATCCTGCTGTCGGTTTCACTCCTGTGCTTTGTGCATTGTAAAAGCCATGTTCCAGGACTTTGCAACGGAAGTTCTGGTGTAGTAGGAAGTCCTGTGGAGGCCCCGGCCGTGTATTGCATACCGTTGTTACAGCACAAGCCACAGGGGAGGTTAAGGTATGGTCAGTCCTTTAATTTTGACGCACAGATTTCGGTAATTAATTTTTTTTTCACGTATGCTAGCAAATGCACTCAACGCGTTTCGGAAGGTTTGGTTCCCGAACTGCCCGCAGAATTGTCAAAATGACGTATCCAGAGAGTGGCGTAAGCGTTTTTTTATTTAGTTTCTTTTTTTAAATAGACTTACTTAAAAAATATATCTCAGTTGCACAACTATTCTGTTAANAGAGAGTGGCGTAAGCGTTTTTTTATTTAGTTTCTTTTTTTAAATAGACTTACTTAAAAAATATATCTCAGTTGCATAACTATTCTGCTANTCTTTTTTTAAATAGACTTACTTAAAAAATATATCTCAGTTGCACAACTATTCTGTTAAGAGGTAGTGTACTAATGTTACATGGTACGTATTTACGTTAAAAGTATGATAAGCATACATGAAGCTGCGTGGTGAAGACAATTATATTTTGGCAAGATGGAGGGGGGAAGGGGGAGCAGTTCAACTTTGGCATTCGGTATTTGGTCACCGCGCAGCTTTAATGAGCACTCTACGTCGCATGCGCTCGGCAATGCTGGTCAATGTTCTACCGCGTCCATCTGGAGATAACTAATGCCATGCATTTTTTTTTATTATCATTTCGCGCTCTGATCTAAGTCGGCTACTGTACCTAAGGCATGCCCAGTTCCTTACGTCTCGAATGCAAATACGTATATTTAAAGCAATGCAGTTTCACCAAATAGATTCGTTGTCCTCCAGAACCTATAACTAGGGCCAGTGACTTTTCGCGTAAAAATCGGAGCACACAGTAGACTTCAATACTATATACACACACACCTCAGCTGTTGTTATACCTCCATTGGCTGCTGGTGCCGTGTCCGTCTTTGACCAAACCACTTAGGACTAGGTAACTCTAACACTGAACCTTCGTGATTCGTGCGCAAACGGTTAACCCGGACCAGAACATTTTTTTAGCCAATCAAAGAAGCTGGACGTCCCAACAGTGCTTTGGACTGTATCTTGTCTCGAAATCTTTTCGCGAAATATCACTGCCCCTAGCTATAACGTACATTCTGCTTCTATTTCTATAAATCTTCGCCTGTATGATAATTTCGAAATTCCCAAACGGTGGTTTTAATGGTGACGATATATACCAAAGCAACTTGCTCGTGACGCCAGTACGCTTTTGATGAACACATTTGAACAACATGGTTATCTGTTACTTTCTGCCCATTACGTGATATCTCTAAAGTACAAAACCGTTCTTGTATGACGCATATTTTCTTTTCACGGGTCGCTATATTACGGGCACGTTTAATTGTTTCTACTAAAATAAGTATTTTAAACAAGTTGCAATGAAGTTCAATCACCAGGTACGGACGATTAATCCGCACTATTTAGGAATTTTATATTTTCCTAGAGCCCGATAGTACTTTTTTAATATTTAGTTTTACTACCCAACAGAGAATTGCTCAGCTAATTTATCCTAGTTTGGTATTTTATGATTGCTGCCCACGAAAATAATTAGTTCTTCTCGGCAGTTACATGTCAGAAAATTAATCAAGGAAGTGAACGTGAAACAATTTATGAAATTTCAAGAATCTGTGTTTCGCGCTATGTTACGCTAAAAATTCTGATAACCTTCTAAAATGAAATTTGAAGCGAATAAACTAAATAAATCCAAACTATCAGTCCCCCGTAATTCAGTATAACAAATATTTTAGGACGGTTTTTTTTTTTGCCAGTGAGACAAATTAAATTCTTGTATCGAGAGGTGTGAAATAGCAACTGTGACTGTTTTATTTATATAATAGTTATTGTGTTTTTATATGTTATAAACTGCTTTTTTGCTAAATGTTGCAAATGTTTTACGTCTAGTATTGTAAATAAAGTAACTGGATTTAATGGTTTTATTTTTAAAAAAAATAAAAATCTCCGTCCTATTATGTACTGGGCTACTCTCAAAAATTTGTAACATTATTATTATTTTTTTATTCAAGTTAAAGTGAATGGCTTTGAAATGTTTTTATTGAGTAGAGTATTTATTTAGACACGTGTTTGTCATCTGGACTGTGATCGCTGTTACCCTCGCATTTTGTTCGCCTGTGACCATTTTAAGCGCACTGTAGAGGACTCCCAGAGAGATTTAAAAAGAGAGACAGATAAGCCATGCAGCTCTGGTAAATTTTAAAAAAAACGCCTGTGAATAGTGACTTTTAATAATCAAACACGTTTTTAATACGTTAATGAAACAGTAGAAATTGGTGCTCGATTTTCATGAATTTATATGGCACACAATTTGTCCGTGATTAAACTAACACGGGATGTAATAAAATGTGTGAATGTGAATTACGAATTGCGAAAAAAAAAAATGTTACAATCTCGTATTTAAGTCTGGGAGTGCAAATACAGACACTGACAGTTTCATGAAGCTTGTAATTCTATGGATCTAAAAGAGCGTACTGAATTAAAATAGAGCATTACACGAAATTACCATTAACCTTTTTTTAGGTAAAGAATCAGTGCCTTTTAGATATTGGAGTATCGGTAATTAAAACAGCTCTTAAAGAGCACAGTATTGTAAGTAATGTTTATTTCTAATAAAAGCTGAATCGTAAAGTTTTCTAACGGAAACATTTATACACAATTCAATATTAATTTGATTTAAACAAATTACTAGGGTCAGATATTTGTGGTGAAAACACTTTCGCGAGTAGATGTACTTTGAAACACAAAAAATGCGTTCCGCATTTCTTTGCGGAGAGGTAAGTTGTATGCACGTCTATCACGGAAGTAATGTAATGCAGTAACTGGGCCTTGAGCAAACTGTCCGGGCAGATAGATGGCTTATCATGTCCACAGAAGATATAACATGGGTGTTTCTAATTAGGGTTTTTAATCCAGACCGTTGCTGATCAGCTGCAATGGAGTATAATGAGTAGGGCCAGTGGCTTTTCGCGTAAAAATCGGAGCACACAGTAGACTTCAATGCCATATACACACCTCAGCTGTTGTTATACCTCCATTGGCTGCTGGAGCCGTGTCCGTCTTTGACCAAGCCGCTCAGGACTAAGTAACTCCGACACTGAACCTTCGTGATTCGTGCGCAAACTGTTAACACGGGCCAGAACATTTTTTTTTAGCAAATCAAAAAACCTGGACGACCCTACAGTGCTTTGGACTGTATCTTGTCTCGAAATCTTTTCGCAAAATATCACTGCCCCTAATAATGAGCAGCCGGCTAATATTTGTACTTGTGAAAGAGTTCCAACAAGATGTCGGCCAGCGACATTTTTTTTTTTTTTTCGTGTGCGGATGGAGACAGCGGTGTAGGCTATATAATGCATAGCTTTCGAACAAAGTAGTATGGTCCGTTCACGGTTACTTCACACTTCTCTGAAGCCCTGCTGAAGTTCTACTTCCAGGATATTCCTCCGCTTCATGCAAACCAAGCTTGACCTAGTCTAAAATAAAATTACACCAGAGTGACAATACACCGCGTTCGTCCACACTCAGTGTAATAATATTTTACAAAAGAACTATTTCTCAGTAGGTATTACCAACACACATTTTTCGTTCTCTCTGTCTTTAGTCATATCAACTATAAATTAAATAGTAAAATTATTTCTAAATAAAATATAAGTTCAATTTAACCAGAAACAAGGTACTTTTAAGTTAACAGAAGTACAGAACGCTTGTGATATGAAATACATAGGATACAACCACGCACGTGATACGTGGGGTGATTTTTCAAGGGCTTGTTTTCAAAACCGCGAATAGACTAAGAGCAGCAGGAGCAAAGGCTGTTCACGATAAAGGCACTTTTGAAATCAACCTTGGAAAAAAAGTCACTGCCCCATGTCTGCGTGTACTTTAACGGGCGCACCGAGTGGCATGCGCCCAGTAAAGTTGGTAACGATGGACGGAAAGTAGTTCCACATCTTAACGTCGAATAAAAAGGTTTTAAGGTAACCATTTGTGTTAACTTAAATTACGTCTTTCGTTTTCAAGTTTTCTTAATGCGTCGAAGTGTCACAACTATCAGATTTGTAAAATACTTACTTTTTCTAATATTTTCAGAGTTTCACCAGGCCGACGCACGAGTGAAGCGATGAGTACCGTGGCAATGTTGATTCGATAGAAGGGCAGACGAAACAACACACAACGTGCGTGCGCGTACCTGTATCTTAAACAGGGCTTCGATCTCACGCGGTGTGTTGCTCCGATGTCGCCATTCTCCATGAGGTGTTCACACGTTTGTTTCAACTTGATGGAGGGAAAAAAAAAATGCTGAATAAGAAAATACATTGAACTGAGCAAAATTAACAAGGACACGCTCGAATTCAAAACTGCGCAATTACCTCGAAGGGTTAAATGGATGCGAGGAAAAGTGGTTCAATGGAGGTAACAAGTATATCTTAAACAGGGCCTTCAGAAAGTCTCGTTTGATCGCGAACAGCCGCTAGAGAGACAGCTGTGNCCTCGCTGGCGCCACGACGCCGCAGCGTCCAGACGTCGCCCGGACTCCAACCCCCTACCCTCCTAACGCTCGACCTGGGGATCGATACCTCCTCCCGGCGACTGCCTGTCCGCCCTGCGCACCCGCGCGCCGCGCTCTACGTTTCGCTTCGCGTCAACAACACTGTAGTCTACTCGCGGTTTCTTCGCACTTTTTTTTAAAATCAAACTTTCGAAAAAATCACCCCACAAATGACATGCTTGGTTCTTTCCTAAGTATATATAATTAGTAGAGACGTGAAAAATTCGCGGATTCCTTTCGCGACAAGCTAGAATTCCAAACACGTGTGTTTATAAAACTTCAGCCATTGGTGCACACGGTGTTTGACTCCTCCTGGAGAAGGCTGGCCCACTCGTCGCCTTTTACTGTGACAGCAGACAACCAATGTGCCGTTGTAATTCGCATGTTTGTACATAAGACTGGAGAATCTAGCCTGCAGGTCGTTGAACTCGCGAAATTTTCCTGTCTCTAATAATTAGACACAAGAAAATTTCGCGTTTTAAACGAGCTGTAGGCTAGACTCTACTGTACTACGTATTTTCGAGCCTCAGCTTTCTTTTGATTGGCTGCTGCCCCAGTTCCACCTCAGACCAGGTGGCGTGGCATTCGGTGCTTGCTCCCGTGCAGGTCCGTTATTGGCTCAGAGTTCTCACGGGCGTGTCTAACGAAGTGTGATCCTATTGCAAATATAACATAAATGTGTATGTATTCGAAGTCTAGCTTGACCTAAAATGAATTCGCGAAATTGTCCAGTCCTATNCAAATATAACATAAATGTGTATGTATTCGAAGTCTAGCTTGACCTAAAATGAATTCGCGAAATTGTCCAGTCCTACATATAATGTATCAAAAGCGTTTTACTCTTGTATTAAAATAAAAGTAACTTAGGTTTGATTAAATCGAAATCTTACTTATATATTATTCATAATTTATAATATTTAATTTGTAATTAAAATTAATAAAACCAATGAGAAAATAAGGGTNCAAATATAACATAAATGTGTATGTATTCGAAGTCTAGCTTGACCTAAAATGAATTCGCGAAATTGTCCAGTCCTATATATAATGTATCAAAAGCGTTTTACTCTTGTATTAAAATAAAAGTAACTTAGGTTTGATTAAATCGAAATTTTACTTATATATTATTCATAATTTATAATATTTAATTTGTAATTAAAATTAATAAAACCAATGAGAAAATAAGGGTNTTACTTATATATTATTCATAATTTATAATATTTAATTTGTAATTAAAATTAATAAAACCAATGAGAAAATAAGGGTGCTGGTAATACCTAGTAAGAAACAGTTCTTCTGCAAAATATTATTTCACTGAGTGCGCACGAATTCCTTTGCGTTTTCCACCAGGTGTAGTTTTCTAGAGTCGGTTAAACTTGGTTCACAAACTTATGTACATTCATCACTTACTTTAATTCGCACGACCGGTGGAATATGTGCTATCGGGACCTCGTAATTTTTCCACGGCGTTGATTTTATTCTATTACATCTACATACAGGTATTCTGGAGTAATTTTGTGGCGTGGTCAACCTGCTATCCACCCAGTTTTCCACACGTACCAGAATATAGTCTACTTTATATCTGTGCCACCATATAAGGACACTAACTACAGATATTCTACTTTCCATTCAGTCCCTCTGTATCGACATCCAGCGGAGAGGAAGGCCCCCCGGACATCTATTCATTCCCCTTGCCCCTGCAGACAGTATTTTAGTCATGGAACGCGTCTGAATCGTGTTCCGTTTCCTTTGCTATTCTCATCACGATGCCTATTCGTTTCCCTGTAATCTCACCTCGGTCTTTGTTACTCAATTCCATCAGTTCCTTGTTCATTGCCAGGTCATCGTGAGTGTTATCTTCACTTCGGCAACCGCCACTACCAGCATTAGTTGGCGTNTTGCCAGGTCATCGTGAGTGTTATCTTCACTTCGGCAACCGCCACTACCAGCATTAGTTGGCGTAGAAGAGCCCAGAACACAAGCTCCTCCAACGCTCCGTCGACTAAAGGGAGCCTCCAAACGGGGACAGAGGTAAACCTGTACTCCTCTTTCATTTCCGTGGCACTTGTGGGCTCTCCCGAAAGAGTGGAATGGTACCCCACCATACATCTTGATAATTTCCATACAGCTGAATTTCTTCGCATTGAAATTCCTGCTTGGTTCGCATCGGTCCGCACCAGAACATACATGCTTCCACTACTCACATTTAACATTTTGTCTGAGACGAGAAGCGTGTGTGCTTGTGTCGCATCGACCTCACTCTAAATGAGCAGACCTGCCCCACCAACAGGCCAACACCCCTACTTTTTTATTGTAATTCAAAATCATCCTGGGAGGCAGATACCCGTCTCGGCGAACTCGGTGTGAGGACCACATGGAAGTTTCTTACTTTTGTTAACCACTGTGTTCGGAGGTTATCCGGAGTCACCACGAGAAGGCGGTGGGTTCCGTAAGCTAGTAGAGCTTATCTGAGATGCTTCACCAGATGTTTACGGTCGTGCTGAGACCGACACTACGAGGGCTGTAAGAGTCAAACATACTTCACCTTTTACAACACAAAATTATACTCGAGTTCTCCCCCTCCCGACATCCCCGGTTCGCTCTCTTGATTTAAAAAGTTGAGCTGTGCTGAAACGTTTGGAACTGTTCCTCAACACAATAATTTACTTGACGTAACCTTTATGCATAGTTTACGAACCAAAGTAACAGTCACAGTTTCACATGTTAATAAGTTCTCTTAATCCATCGACGCGTAAGTTTGGTCCACGGGATTGGGAGCTGGTTTTCGTGCAGGTCTGTTACTGGCCCACAGTCATCCACAGCGAGTCTAATGAACTACGAGCCAATCGCAAAACTATTTCAAGTAAACGAGCGTTAGAAGTCTAGCATGTCCTCAAATCAATACACGAAATTTTCCTGTCTCCAAGCACAAGGTGAAAATTTTGTCCCTCAAAAAAAAATTACAAAGTTCTGAAAAAACACCGCTCGACTGTAAAATAACTCAATGAGAATTAAAAACTGATAAACGCTATTTGTTCTGTTCTCTGCGGATGCAGGTGGACGTGAAGTTTCGCATGCACTTGAATACAAACGGCCATTCATTGCTACATCAAATGAGTTCTCTGTGTACGAGTGGACAAAAACATGGCGGACGCAATAAATAATGGCGAATTAAATGTTCAGCTCTTCACATACACATGTAAACTCTGAAATCGGCGAACAGTTAAAATCGCTTCAAATCAGAGAATTCGACTGCATATACGTTGAAACTGCTGCACTCGAATCAGTCAAGTTGTTCTGGTAATTTTTAGTTGCTGGTATTCACTGACTGAACGGTGATTTCTACTGATTCCTATAGTGAATTTCACTGGCCTGGCAGTGAATCCTCAGTGCGTTCCACTGATTCGTCGGAAGATAACAGCTCAATAACTGAATATATATTCAGTCAAATTAATTATACTGATTAAAGTAACTCATTCAGATTTAGCGTGCACATACTTCGCATCTAGCTTTGTTGCAAGCGATAACTTCTCTACGTGATTTCGCCGAGTGTTGAAAGTTTGAATATTTTGAGAGGTATACCCGAGTCAGCTAAAACTCTTCTGTCTACAAAAAAAACTGGCCAAGATATAGATACATTGATTCCCTGTTTTTATCAGGATTTTACTAAGGAACAACTCAGCATCAAACATAAATTTTTGCATAGCTTACTGAAATGAACACTATGCCCTGAACATCCTGTTTGATACAAGAAAAAAAAAAATATTTGGTTGGAACAAGATACTTGTCACTCTATCGGCTGACAGTCGTCCAGTAACAAAACACTGGCTTCGTTTTGACCAATAGGACGGCGTTAAGTGAGAACCTCTGTTTGTCTCCCTGCAGTGGCGCGTAAGGCAACTCACACCCAGCTTGTCTTTAAATCGCCATTAGTACCAACCAACTTTCTAAATACCCAAATAGCATCACCTAGCTCAAACGTAAGCTTAAGTCGGGAATACAATACTGGAAACTGAGCAATACTGATAACAGAATTACAAGCAGCAACAATCTCGTTAATAGCAAAAGTCTTCCAACATATAACATATCTTGAATCTATTTGACTCAGATAATTAACACTAGTCACTGTACTGTTGTGAGGATGTCTGCAAAAGCAAACCTCCAGAATACCAGTGGAGCTCAGATCCACTTTCATGATTGGACGATTTTAACAGTCACGCATCGCAGGTGTCTGCCCGCGAATCACGTGCACTCAGTGTCGGAGTTACCTGATTCTGATTGGCCCAGTCAGGTAAGGAACTGTCTCTCGACGAAGACGCGTGGCCAATAGCCGAAGTAAAACTGCACGTACGACGTACAATACTTGCGTCTGTCCTCCGCGTAAATATTTCCGCGAAAAACAGGTTGCCCTAGTTACAGGTGTCGAACCAGTCTATTCGCGTGAGCGTTGCACGGGAAGGTTTGTTTTTAGCCGGTGTTGTACACTGCGGGTGTATTTCAAACCTATCTAATGGGGAAAAATTGCCATCAAGTTTTTAGGGTATGATAATCAAGTAGGAATATTTTTTTATCACCAGTGGAATGTGGAAGGCCAGTTTTCTGCGAGGGAAAGTACGTATTACCAACTGTAATGAGAAAATATGTTGTAACTCTGTGATACTTTTATCTCGGGTCCCTGAAGCTCCAGAATTAGCCTGCTAAACCGACGTGCTAATATTTCACACACACACACAGTGTATAGAAACTGTGAAGAAGTTTGGCGAGCAAGCAGTAGAGCGCGCTGCATACTTGCGCAGAGGAAAGTATGCGAGCGGGGGCGAGGCCACTGCTCAAAGCGCGCGGCCCGCCGCAAGTTGCGAAAGTTCGTCAGCACGGCACGAGGCCAAGGGTATTCAACCCCCCGCCGTGCGCCGGCTAAAACCAACCCTCGCCGTGGCTGGGAGGTCGTTTAACCACAATTAGCGCGCGTCGCTGCCCGGCTCCTCGGTGAGCATCGCTCGCGCATTATCAAGACGAATGAAAATAACTAAAGTTCGCTAATGATCCGCGGCTCGGGCCAGATAGTGAAGAGAGATGGCCCCCGCTATCTGCCTCTTGCCCGGGGGTTTCTCCCGCGCGCAAGTCACAGCGCTGTCTGTCCCGGGCCTTCGCCCACCACACAACGCCCTGGGGCCTCGCTGCAGAACGTCTACTGCTGCGATACACTTCCGGCGTTGTCTTCTCTGATTGGTGCAGGTAGGAGCACAACGATTCCTGCGGAAAGACTTCCGATCAGCATAGGTGTGCGCGGAGGAAAAGCCTAACGTTCAGGGGCACGTGTTCTCTGCCGAAACATTTCAGGACGAGTTGCGTTCCAAAACACTTTAGTTCAGAACCACTTTCGTGACTGGATCATTCGACTCTCTACGCTTTTTATCTGTCTGCCAGCCAATCAGGGAATGTAAGCATCGCAGGAACTTCGTTCTGATTGACTTGTTCACGTGACAGACTCGCGTAATACAAAAACAGGCTGCTAATATCAAAATAAAGGCTGTAAGTGTGCACATGGGATATTTAAGTCCAGTCTCCCGCGTAGATCTTTTCGCAATAACCAGGTGGCACTACTGATGTCGTGCTAATATTATTAATGTTACAAGTACCGTAATTTGTTGTTACCTGTGGGCCGTCGGTAACTAATGTTGCTGTTAATGTAATATAATGTTATGCTATTAATGTAAATGTAAGTACTTCTGCAACATCATTACCTCCTTCCTGCACTGTCAACATTCAGGTGGTGTTTGTTACGACAAAACTAATTTTGTCTTGGATTGATGTTAACGCTTGTGTTTAAAAAAAAAAATTGTGTTCCTTTTGCTTTAAAAAACATTTCGTTGAAAAATAAATTAATATTAACTAATTTTTTTACTAAAATATACATTAGCTATGGAGAAACAACTTAAGTCTAGGGTGAGAACCGAGTCCGTGCCTTTTGTGAATGACAATCTCCACTTCACACGCCTCCGTGTCTTCCCATTTGCTTTACTCTAACACGTCTAACAGCACTTCACACTGTGTGTATCCCGCAACGCATTACCACGAACTGCAGTTCTCTTTTGTAACGTGGAAATACTTTATGCTCTATAAATACATTGAAGAGCCAAAAAAAACGGGTACACCTGCCTCATATCACNTGCAGTTCTCTTTTGTAACGTGGAAATACTTTATGCTCTATAAATACATTGAAGAGCCAAAAAAAACGGGTACACCGGCCTAATATCGTGTAGGGCCCCCGCGATCACGCAGAAGTGCCGCAAGACGACGTGGCATGGACTCGGCTAATGTCTGAAGGTATGCAGGAGGCATTGAAATCTGCGCCAATTTGAGAAAGGGTTGCACGCCTGTCACGTTTAATGATTCTCGTCAGTCGTTTCGTTTGTCCCGTTCGTTCGCGATCTTTTTTCCGGCGGCAGCGATGTCGAAGATTTGATGTTTTACCGGATTCCCGATATTCACGGTACACTCGTGAAATGGTCGTACGCGAAAATCCAAATGTTATCGCTACCTCGGAGATGCTATGTCCCATCTCTCGTGCGCCGACTATAACACTACGTTCAAACTCACTTAAATCTTGATAACCTGCCATTGTAGCAGCAGTGACCGATCTAGCTGCCGACCGCATCGCGTTACTCTGATTGGTTCCACACCTCTGTTATTCGCATACGCACGCCTGTACCAGTTTTGTTTTGGCTCTGCAGTGTACATTCATATTTGGCACGTGTGAACTGCTTTCCAAGGTTTGCAAACTCAACTCAGTTACATTTGTTTCTCATTCTATGCTTTAAATTTTTTATATAGTGGTTTGACTTTAAGAGGTTATTGCTGTTCGCAAGTATCCGTAATTTTACTACGTCAAGTCAGTGTAAACTTGTGTTGGGCTGGGCATTACTTTATGTCGCAGTGACAAATATTTTGCTCTTCCTGTTACGTTTGGCGTAATGCAACTGTTGGTAGCAGCAACATTGCAATCTAAATCCGAATCAGTGAGAATTTCACTGTTTCAATCAGTCAACAGTCCCCTGACTGATTCAACAGTTTCCGTTATTAATTTATCACATTGGTTTCTAGAAGAAAAAAATATTTTATGTACACTTCTGAATAATATCAGTTGTAATACAAGGCTATCATTTGTAATATTGCAAATAAATATTTTGCAGATTTCAACAGAAAACTCTTTGTAGTTATACAAAGAATTTTCTTGGCAATTGGGTTTCCAAGGATTTTCTTGGAAAAGTCCAAAAAAAATTTAGAGTGATATCTTTGTTTTATTTTACCAGATTGTTAGGCCAACTTTACTTGTATAAAAAAGACAATTAAACTACGTGACGTAAACAAGTAATGGATAATTAAAAAATTTGTGGGACCAAGAAATTTCATAATTCCGTAGCAATGACATTAAGGAACAGTATCTTCATATTCAACAGTTTAAAAAAAAGTTGAATTGTTTAGGATACGTGATAATTATTTTTAATTATCTATTTTTCCAAATTCTCCTTGCGGTAGCTGATCATATTCTGTATCAGTGTAAATTTTCTCGCTTCTGCAAGCGAGTAAGGTGATATTTACAATACATAAAAACGGGACACTACAAATATTAAAATGTAATATTTTAATATGCAAGAAATAAGTAATTCATTGCTGGCTCGATGTCAACTCAAAACTTTGAAATTAGCCTTTAAAAAAAATACCCATTTAGTATCTGCATACACTCTAACGAACATACTGACTGGCGCGGTTCTAGCACGTTTAGTAACGACGGATTGAAAGTAGTTCCATGTATTAAAGTCGTACTACAAGCTGTTTACGGTAAACTGAGCACTTTCGAAAGCCCTGCTTAGGATCAGCTTATTACGCCAATTGTGTATTCCTAGGGACACCCGATTTTCGCGAAAACCTTTTCAGGACTAGTTGTATTTCGGAACACTTTAACTCATTTCCATTATTGCGATTGGCTGACTTGCTTGTTACGTGTCTTGTGTGTCCGACCGTGAATCAGACAATTTCGTTACAGGAGTAACTTAATTGTTATTGGCCTGCCAAAGGAAGAAATGCCTTGTCAACACGCGAGTTCATTGGACCTTCAGGCTAGACTCCATATTTGTTTGCACACTCAAGGAGATATCAACTGCTCATTGGCTGCCTGCTCTCACAGTGAGAGGTCGTGATCGGGACTGCATTTTGTTGCCTGTTTACTATTGGCTCACATTCCTGCAGGAGGTGTCAAATAGGTCGTGAGCCAATTGCAAAAGTAACGCTAAGGTACATGTGTTTCAATTCTAGCTTGTCCCAAAATGAATCCGCGAATTTTTCAGGTCTCTACCAATAAGCAAAGAAAACCCGGCTCAGAGACCCGCAGGGTGTTGAAATATAGCATGCTAGGGCCAACACACAGTAGACTTCGGTACTATATATACACCTCAGCTGTTGACATGCCTCCATTGGTTACTCGTGTCGTTTTCGCATTTGACCGAGCCACTCAGGATTACGTAACTCCGACACCGAACCTTCGTGATTCGTGCGCCGACACGGAAGCGAATATTTTTAGGCCAATGAAAAAAGTTGGCCGACGCTACAGTGCTTTGAAATGTATCTCGCCTCGAAATCTTTTCGCGAAATATCACTGGCAGTGCGCATGCGCTGTGCTCGGGTGTCCCTCGTGGACGCTTCGCGTCTTGAGCTAAAGTAAAGACGAGGATACGAAGAACGAGAATGTTTAGGTGCCAGACACTGCAAAGAAGCGAAGATAAACATTCTCGCCGAATAATTGCGTGGGGGCTGGAGAGAGTCATTATCGCCCACTCCTCGAAGAAGTGGTCATGTGGTCGTGGTGAGGGGGAGCAACAGCGGGGAGGGTGGGCGAGGGATGGCCGTCGACTGGGCTCGAGAGTGCTGGAGACGACAATCGATAATCGCTGCTATCGCCCCGATCTCATCTCTCCATTAACGAGCACCACTGGCTGAGAGCTTCGCCAGCCGTTACAACCCTAGAATACGTCATCACGGGTCTGGTGTCAGTCCTACAGCGAACTGAACCCCGCAGTATTGTTAGTCTGTGGTCGGTTAATCCCTTGGAAACCACCTTAGCGGCAAAATGTTCATCAGGGGAAGCCCATGTATGGGGGCAGTGATATTTCGCGGAAAGATTTCGAGACAAGATACACTCCAAAGCACTGTAGGGTCGTCCACCTTCTTTGATAGACTAAAACATGTTCTGGCCCGTGTTAACCGTTTGCGCACGAATCATGAAGGTTCAGTGTCGGAGTTACTTAGTTCTGAGTGGCTTGGTCAAAGACGGACACGGCACCAGCAGCCAATGCAGGTATAACAACAGCTGAGGTGTGTATATAGTATTGAAGTCTACTGTGTGCTCCGATTTTTACGCGAACAGTCATTGACACTACCCGTGTATTAATTATCATTCTGATTGGAGTCGCCTACCTGCACTAATTTTTACAGCAGTTCTACATCTTAAACGAATTAATAGCTGGGTAATTTGTAGACTGTTGGTAACTGCGAACCGCAAATGTTGGTTTTTTGTTATTACATTTAGGGTAACAATTCACAAATCTAAATGTATAATTTTCGGCGTTGGAGACAACTAATTTTTATTGCGGTACTGTACCTATATAAATATTTCGGCTATTATTCCCCAGAACCAATAAAACTATAGTTTTTTTTACTTCATATAGTTAGCAGCAACTATTTGCGTATTTATATAATAATCTCGACAATATATGACAATTCCCACCACACATTGAAGGCTTATATCCTGCTATGTACCGTAAAAATCGTCTCCGCACTTCTTGTACGACGTCTTCTATAACCGTACATGACGCTGCCTGTGTCTTTAAGAGTTGACATCACTTGACCATCGTATGAACACGATTTATGTCCACGCAGTAAAAAAAATATCTGTACTCGTTACAAATAGTTATGTAGAAACCATTTGCCATTAAGATTTTCTTATTACGTTACATCAGAAGTATTGTATATTTATTACTCAGAGAACTGAAAAATTCGCGGTTTCACTTCGGAACAAGCTAGAATTCAAAGCATTCTGCGTTTGTATTGCCTATTCTATTGGACCACCTGTTAGTTTACACCTCCTGGACAACTCTGAGCCAATAACAAACACGCAATAAAATGCAGACAGAATCACCGTCTTCCGCTAATACAACAAGCAACCAAGGAACAGTGATATTTGCATGATTTTACACACGACAATGGAGAATAGCCCACACGTCATTGAACTCGCGAATTTTTCAGGTCTCCATTTATTACACAATATTTTAGAAAACATGCACAATTGTGTACGCAGTNCATTGAACTCGCGAATTTTTCAGGTCTCCATTTATTACACAATATTTTAGAAAACATGCACAATTGTGTACGCAGTTCAATGTTTACAATAAAGTTGAAATCTACAGCACTGCCTTGTTAAAATTCAATATTAGTGTCACACACTCCGCGCTCAGATTTTGTGATATTTACTTTAATTTATTTGAAGTATTAGAAAATATCTTCGACGACTAGTTTCCAGTGAATTTCTCATACAACTTTTACAGTGCTTGGAATACGTTCTTTATACAGGATGATTCTAAAATCATGGGACAAACATTGAGGGGTGATAGAGCTCACTAAAACAAACCATTATTGTATAGGAATATATGTGCGGGAGTGACGTGTTGAGGCACAAACACAAAAACATAACACATTAACGGAAACATTAAATGTGCTTAACGAGTGATTCCGTACAGAAAATGTTAAAACAGTTGCTGGAAATGCATCCACCAACAGTCACGCATGCTTGGAGACCTCTACATATGGCATGATTGGCT
The DNA here is from genome assembly GCA_002778355.1 of Clitarchus hookeri. Taxonomy (NCBI): domain Eukaryota; kingdom Metazoa; phylum Arthropoda; class Insecta; order Phasmatodea; family Phasmatidae; genus Clitarchus; species Clitarchus hookeri. The sequence continues at coordinate 102,595 of NQII01003541.1, forward strand.
GACAATGGTGGCGTGCGTGAAATACCCGGCGTATTTGAATCTGTTCGCCAATCACTCCACCGACGCTACCAAGCTTGCATTACTGTCGGTGGTAGCAATTTTGAGCAATTATTATAAATATTGCTGTAAAAAGGCATTTAGCGGCGACGTTGTAAATAAACACTGTGTTGCATTTCATGTGATATTTTTGTGTTTGTGCCTCAACGCGTCACCCCCGCCCATATATTCCTGTACAATAATTGGTTTTTTAATGAGCTCTACCACCCCTCAATGTTCGTCCCATGATTGTAGAATCATCCTGTATATGTGGCCTCGTAATAATAGAATGAAGCCACGTCCTCACTGGCAGCCCTCTTGAACGAAGATTGCCGTCAGCGCTTGCTGTCATAAAGCTTATTCTTCTGGCGTGATGTGCTTGTGCGTGACTCCTACGTGATGTGCGCTGTGTTTGGCCAGTCACAGCCGAAGACAGCAGGACTGGGTTGTAGCACGGGAATTATTCCACACGCACAACTGCTGCGCGGAGTGATCAATAACGCAGAGGCGAAACAGCGGCTTGTACCGCGAAATCCAGCGGCACGCGCTTGCAAAATGGCGTCGCCGCCGGCCAGTCGCCAATCAGTGCCTGGCAAGTTACTTTGGAGCTGCTGAGCGAGCCAGTAGAGAATCATCCGCAGGACGAGTGGAGAAGTTTGGGGCGACTGTTAAGGCTCCACCCTTCCTGGGGCTTTCTTCCACGCTTGAGGCCCTAGAAGCGCGGGAGCGATAAGGGCGACACTGCCACGCGCATCAAGTACGCCATCGCCGCTAAGTGCAAGGCTCTGAACTGGCGCGCAGTGTTCTCGTCGCACAGCGTGTACCTATGGGACTTTCAGCGGTGACCATATTATTTTATTAGTGGGAAGTCTTTAGGAAGGTTCAGTGCAGGCGCCTATAGTAGTTTTGTATGTATCTGATGCATACATTTTGAGCTACAGCGCTTTGAAAAGGCCGTTTTTTCAGCCATTTTGGACTAAACTGGAATCGTCTCTTTCGTAGGCGAGCACATTAGACGAACTTTTAATACTTTCTTGGAAAAACGTGTATTTAAAACACAATGTGACGTAGTTCAAGACCAGGGGTAGGCGTGATCTTGAGAGCCGACGAGGGTGAAGCGATGCGGGTATGGAACAGCACCGAAATGCAAAGGACGGGGGAAATGGGAGCTCCCCCCAGAGAACCCGCCGACCAGCGGCATCGTCCGGCGTCATCCCCAAGTGCGAAAATCCCATGGGGGGGGGGCGACCACGCCAGGAATCGAACCCAGCTCGTTCTGGTAGGAGGCGACCGGTTTGACCTCTTGCTGCACGGCACGAAGCAGCCAATCAGACACATGGCCCGTTCTCGGGTACTCGCGCAGCCATTCAGCGAATAGGCAAGCCCGCAACAAAGGATCTAAAGAAGCCATTCAACTTCTCTGTGTAGTCTCCTCGCGGTATCTTCACACTTTATTAATTAAACCTGCGAAGAATCACCCCATGTTTGGTTGTTTCCTAAATAAGCTATGTATCACAAGCGTTTTACTTTGTTCGATAACAGAAAAGTATCTCATTATAATGTTAAATATATATTTATTACATATAAATAGGGGTAGTGATATTTCGCGAAAATATTTTTGACAAGATACAGTCCAAAGCACTGTAGGGTCGTCAAGCTTCTTTCATTGGCTAAAAAATGTTCTGGCCCGTGTTAACCGTTCGCGCACGATTCACGAAGGTTCGGTGTCGGAGTTACTTAGTCCTGAGTGGCTTGGTCGAAGACGGACACGGCACTATCAGCCAATGGAGGTATAACAACAGCTGAGGTGTGTATATAGTATTGAAGTCTACTGTGTGCTCCGATTTTTACGCGAAAAGTCACTGGCGCTACATATAAAGCAGGGAGAAAATAGGTGTGTTGGTCATAGCTAGTAATAAATAGTTCTCATAAAAAAAATATTATTAAATAAACTGAGTACGGACTAATGCGGTGCGTTGTCTCTTAGGTATATTTTTCTATACCTAGTTAAGTTTTATGAGCCGAAGGGATATTTTGAAAGTAGAAGTTTCAGCAGGGCTTCAGAAAAAGTTGGAAGTACCCGTGAATGGACTGGAGTGATATATTCTGCGGCACAGTTCTCCGGCGGGTTGTGGATGCTGCCATAAGGAGGCCGGCTGCAGGAGCAGTTTGTCTTGGCGATGGGCGGAGAGCCCTGTAGAAGGTTTGGGGGGGGGGGTGTATACAGGGATTTGTAGCGCCACACTGCAGATTCCTTGAAGATAACCACCGGCCCTCTGATTCCCAGCAGACGGCAGTGCGTCCTCGACCGCGGGCGCAAATGGTAAGACTGTTCGCTGTCAGGTGAGCGATTTTGAAATAAGCATTCGGAAACCGTCACTGCCCTTACCGCGGTATATTTTGACGGACACACTGGCTGTCATGCGCACAGTAAAGTTGGCAACCATGGAGGGTGAGTAGTGCCACGTCTTAACATCGGATTTAAAAGAGTTAAGTAAACATTTGTGAATACAGAAATATTTTTATTACATTTTGTATTTTTTTTAAATGCTTATATGAGAAAGAATAAGAAAATTTGTAACATACTAGCTTTTCTAATAAAAATAAATAAATGGCGTGTGGGGAGTGCACCCAGGGCAAGGCAACACCCTCCGAGTGACGGTCTTTCCAGCTGGGACCCGTAGGTGACCGTCATCCCCGGGCATGACATGAAATGAGACCCTAGAATGGAGCGGCGCTGAAATGCAAGGACGGGGGAAACGGGAGTACCCCAAGAAAACCCGCTGGCAAGCGGCATCGTCCAGCACGATTCCCACATNATGCAAGGACGGGGGAAACGGGAGTACCCCAAGAAAACCCGCTGGCAAGCGGCATCGTCCAGCACGATTCCCACACGCGAAATTCCAGGAGTGAGCCCGCCGGGGATCGAACCCGGATCGCCGTGGTGGGAGGCGAGCGCCCTGGCCACTGCGCCACCGCGGCCCCGCTTTTCTAATAATTAGTTGCCCGTTGACCGACGCATGAATAAGGTAATCAGGTCCGTGCAAACGTTGATTTTACATGTGGCGAAAGAATGCATGATGTTCATACGAGTAGATCCTAAGCAGGNATCAGGTCCGTGCAAACGTTGATTTTACATGTGGCGAAAGAATGCATGATGTTCATACGAGTAGATCCTAAGCAGGGCTTTCCAGAAGTGCCCACTTTACCGTGAACAGCAAATAGTGAGTGGTACGATTGTGTTGATTGAGGAAAAATTCCGACGAACCACTAAGGGCAACGCCGACCGGAAAATGCAAAACGCTATCGCCTCTACGTGCAAAGGCGCTAAACTGACGTGCAGTCTTCACGTCAGCGACTCGCCTGAACGTGTATTCAAACGGCCACCCTATCATTTTATTGGACGCAGCTCTGTAGCAAACTCCAGTTCATGCTTCTACCGCAGTTTCGCATGCATACTGTTCGCATGTTTGAACTTGAAGATGTATGAATAGGGCCAGTGATATTTCACGAAAAGATTTCGAGACAAGATACAGTCCAAAGCACTGTAGGGTCGTCCAGCTTCTTTGGTTGGCTTAAAAAATGTCCTGGCCCGTGTTAACCGTTTGCGCACGAATCACGAAGGATCAGTGTCGGAGTTACCTAGTCCTGAGTGGCTTGGTCGAAGACGGACACGGCGCCAGCAGCCAATGGAGGTATAACAACAGCTGAGATGTGTGTATAGTATTGAAGTCTACTGTGTGCTCCGATTTTTTACGCGAAAAGTCACTGGCCCTAACCATCATTAAGGACAGGGAAATTTCGTGTATCCATTTCAGAACAAGATAGACGCGCCCTGGACGGATCTGAACCAATAGCAGACTGGGAAAGAAACAAGTAGCGAATCCCATACTTCCATGTGGGGAGTAACACTGGCTACATATACTCTCTTAAGCAGGAACCAATATACAAAACATCTGAAGCTGTGGCCTGTGTAATCTAGCGTACAGGTCATTGAACTTGCGATATTTTCCTGCCGCTAATGGAGCCGCGGTGGTGTAGTGGTCAGACTACTCTACTCACGCAAAGGTGAATCGGGTTCGATCCAAGGCGGGGGCCACTTTCGAATTTTCGCACGAGGGAATCGGGTCGGAGAGTTTTCTCTGGGGTCTCCGGTCTCCTCCCAGCCTTTGAATTCCGTCGCTGCTCCATACTCACCTCGCTTCACCATCGTCAGCTCTCAAGACCTCGACGGTAGAGCCGCCCAGACCTCTCCACTCCTGTCTCTAACGATTACTTCGCCCTGAGACGAACGCGCGAATTTTTTCAAGTGGCTATGAATTGTGGATTCCAGTGTGCTCTGTGTTATAACGAGAAATAAATGTTGAGGTCCCTTCAGAGTGTAGGCGTTGTAGAAACATCTTGGTTATGTTTGTTGGGGGTTGTTG
>NQII01003541.1:116869-131682 GCA_002778355.1 Clitarchus hookeri
CCAAACAACTTCTTCCAGCCGAAAAAAAAATCCTTGCAATTTACATAGCTTCCTCAGAAAAACAGGGTTCTGTACGCCATTGATGCAGCCCCCAATAAAAAAAAACCATGCATACGACCTTGACAACTTCATTATCTGCAAGAGCCCGTGAAGTGTCATGGGTCATTTGCGATACTGAAAATAAACTATAAATAATATAAAAAAGGAGTTGTTGATGTCGGTAGTAGATAATGCGCCGCGCCTGGCTTTCTTTTATTTCTCCTGCAAGCGACCAGCCAATGCGCCGAAGTGGAACGGTCTAATGGGGTAATGCGCCCGCGTGTCTGATGGAGGCAACTTTCCCGTGTTCGATACAGTGAAAAAATAAAAGGCGACAAGGGCGACGTAGGCACGGCAAGCTAGTGCCCCGCCGCCCTTACACGCAAGGTGCTGGACGGGCGTGCAAGTTCTCGCGTCGTGCTGCCTGCAGCTACATAAATCTCAACGCAGACCCTATCATTAGATGCATTGATTTTTCGTGAAACAGAGTGAACGACAAACTTAAGTACCGTATGCTTCCGCGAAACGGGGTTTTTGCAGCTACCTGCATGAGAAACCGTTCGCGTATTTCACCGGCCCATATTCGGAGTTTAGCAAACCTCGCCACTATAGCCACCATAATTCTCATGCAAATGCAACCCGACACCATACCTCGACCAACTCAGAAAGTTGAACAACACGACAACACCACGGTCGCAAAATTATATATTTGTAGTGAACACGCACTGGAAGGGGCCGCAGTGTTGCAGCGGCTAGAGCGCTCGCCTTCCACCGTGGCAAAACGGGTTCTGTTCCCGGCGGGGTCATCCCCGGGTTTTCGCACGTGGGAATGTCGGACGATGCCGCTGGTCGTTGGGTTTTCTCGGGGAACTCCTGTTTTCCCCCGTCCTTGCATTCCGGCGCTGCTCCATGCTCACCTCGCTTCGCCTTCGTCGGCTCTCAAGAACTCGTTGTTAAGAGCCGCTCAAATCTCTCCACTCCACTGCATGTACTGGAAATAAACCCTTACCTTAGATAAATTCACGGAATGTTGTACATTCACAAATTAATCCTTGGAAATTCTATTGCCAATAATATCCGATGAAACTACAAAAAGTATTGTTGTAAAAATGCAATGTATATATTTTTGTAATAAATACTACACATTGTAGGCTTTTATTTCCACTTATACTTTAGACAAGTATTTGTGTGCTCTTAAAAAAAATTGGTTAACTAAATAAGACAGAGAAGTGAAAGAAAGAAATGTCTAATTACATTAACGAAAAAAAAATACCGGCTTGAAGATTCGAACCAACATTCATTGCTCTACAAACCTAAGCGATTTTACCACTGAACAAAAAATTCAAATGAGGTTTGAAAAGGCTAAGGTTGCCTTGGGTAAGAATTAAGCAATCTTTGAAAACAGTTGTTAGATAACTCCTTCAATCCTGAGTTCATTCACGACCTCGTGTGTTGCAATCGTTTAATATTTCGACGTGCTCTGTACCTGTCGTCGAGAGTGCTTCTCGCGACCAGAGAATCACATGCGGTGTGTGCATTGACGTAATCCTTAACCACTCCGTTGATGAGAGGAGCGGGGTCTTCAACAAGTCAGATATCGCACAAGGGAAACTCTCAAAACACCGGGCGAAACACTGAGTACAGTGCCAATCATAAACACCCTTCGTGAGCAACACGTGCTCGCTAGTTAACACGGAGAGTGACGGAGTCGTCCCTTCAAGTCACTGGAGCTCATAGCAAATTTCTGAACAAAACCGACACCCTCCGGAATGTTATTCCGTACTTTAAAAAAAAGACGAGAACGTAAGTAGCCTATCACTTTCCCCTTGAAGTGATCATTAAGGTAGTTATGAGCCCCAAATATCGAGTTTTAAAATTACATTCGTTCAAAATATCAGAAACTACTTGCGATTAATCAACAAATCAGGGAACGGTGTTTTGCAGGACGGAGATCTTACACCTCCAAAAACGTGGTTGCCAATATTGTATTGTATTGTATAGGTAGGGCCAGTGACTTTTCGCGTAAAAATCGGAGCACACAGTAGACTTCAATACTATATACACACATCAGCTGTTGTTATACCTCCATTGGCTGCTGGCGCCGTGTCCGTCTTTGACCAAGCCACTCAGGACTAAGTAACTTCGACACTGAACCTTTGTGATTCGTGCGCAAACGGTTAACACGGGCCAGAACATTTTTTTAGCCAATAAAAGAAGCTTTACGACCCTACAGTGCTTTGGACTGTATCTTGTCTCGAAATCTTTTCGCGAAATATCACTGCCCCTATGTGTAGGGCTTATGACGTCCCCCGCTGACATGCCTGAAGGCTTATTAGGGGATGGCTTGCAAGCTAACTTATTATCTGACTTAAAACCAACACAAATGCCTTACCTGGGATTCGAACCCGGAGCCTCCCGCATGCCAGACGGGCGGCGCACCAACCGACTCGCCACGGGAGGTCGCCGTTGTCGCCGATATCATCCCCCTTCACGGTGGGAATAGAGACTGCCGCCTTTATTTTTGGATAAAACTTTGCAACCCTAAGATCTACGCTATTTTTTTTTTTTTTGACATCTCATGAATCAAAACTTTTAAATTAACGAAGCAAAATAGCTATTCTTGTCGGGGCACTCTCAAGTGAACAGTTTTAGAGAAATTCCACGCCCGACTCTCAAAACGGGATGTGTGTTTCCTGACGGGTAGGCAACTTACTAAAACACAAACGGACGTTTTAAATTAGGATTATGTGAGGGGGCACTGCTACTTTGAAAATTATTTTAAAGGAAAAGTGTATGTTCATTTTCGTCTTTTATTTTAGTCACGGTTACTTCCAAACTTTTCTGTATCCCTGCTTAAGTTCTGCTCCCGGAATATTCCTCCACCTCGTGCAAACAAAGGTTAACCGAGTCTAGAAAATTACACCAAAGGGACAAGGCGCCCCATTCCTGCGCGCTCAGTGTAATAAAATTTTGCGTAAGAACCGGTTCTTACTAGGCATTAGCAACATACATATTTTAGCCTTGTTTTCATTCAATTATTGTAATTATAAATTAACTACTACAATTTGTCTATAAAAGTAAGTTCAATTTAGCCAAAAGTGGAGTTCTTGTATATTAACACGAGTATAGCACGCTTGTAATAAATTAATTTAGGAAAGTGCCAAACACCTCATACAAGGGGTGAATTTTCAAAGGTTTGATGCAAAAATTGTAAAGAAACCGTGAACATACTGTACACAGCAGAGAACAGCGACCAATGAGGTAAGTTCCTAACGGGATGGAAGACGCCATTCCTCTNGTGAACATACTGTACACAGCAGAGAACAGCGACCAATGAGGTAAGTTCCTAACGGGATGGAAGACGCCATTCCTCTCTCAGACTGTATTCCGGAGCGTTATACTGGTTTTAGTACAGTTTCTAACAAAATATTTCGTTCGTTTCAAAGCCTGAAGCTACACTTTTATATATGCCTGAGAGTTCAGAATTTNCAGTTTCTAACAAAATATTTCGTTCGTTTCAAAGCCTGAAGCTACACTTTTATATATGCCTGAGAGTTCAGAATTTCTTAGAATTTTATTCGAACATTTTGGGATTTAAAAATTAATTTTTCTTCTGACTGCCAGCGAAAAGAACACATTTCCTCGTGAGGTACGCTCTAAATCTGGATCAGTGATTTCACTCCGTAGAATTATTTTACTGGATCTTCAGTTAATTCGCTGTTATCTGCTGGTGAATCAGTGGAACGCACTAGGGTTTTACCGCCAGGCCAGTGAGAGTCACTAGGTATCAGTAGAAATAACACTTTAATCAGTGAATACCAGTGACCCAAATTATCAGTAGAATTATATATAGTGTTCCAAGTGGTTCAGTTTCAATGGATCTGCGGTCAACTTCGCTGATTCGGAGGAGTTTCAACTGCTTCGATTCCAGAGCGTAGAGCCTGCGCTTGGTATTTTCAAAATTTTTAAATCAAACCTTTTAATAATAGCTTTAATGTATTAATAATAATGGCGTGTGGGGAGTGCACCCAGGGCAAGGCAACACCCTCCGAGTGACGGTCTTTCCAGCTGGGACCCGTAGGTGACCGTCATCCCCGAACATGACAGAAATGAAACCCTAGAATGGAGCGGCGCTGGAATGCGAGGGCGGGGGAAACGGGAGTACCCCGAGAAAACCCTCCGGCAAGCGGCATCGTACAGCACGATTCCCACATGCGAAAATCCGGGAGTGAACCCGCCGGGGATCGAACCCGGATCGCCGTTGTGGGAGGCGAGCGCCCTGGCCACTACGCCACCGTATTATCTGTTTAGCTTATTCCCTAAACATGCCGTGCATCACAAGCTTTTTATACGTATCTTCAAACAAAAGCGTCTTATTTTTTGGTGAAGGTAAATCGCAGTTATTATTAAGAAATAGTTCTCGTGCGAAATATTACTAAACTGAGCGCGCACGAACGCGGTGCTTTGTCCCTTTAGCGTAGTTTTCTAGACTAGGTTAAGTTTTGTTTGCACGAGGTGGAGAAATATCTCCTAGAAGTATAACTTGAGAGCAGCGCTTGAGAAGAGTTGTAGGTAACGATGAACGGAGAGTGCAATGTTGCGTGGGTGGGCAAGCCGCTAACTTAGCGCGATGGCTGAAGGACTGTCGACGGGCGGCGATAACTCGTGCAGTCGGTCCCCTCCCCAGAGTGCATGTTCAGAGCTGAGCGAACCCCCTTCCCCCTCCCCTATCTGGACGACACCCTAGGGTGCAGCTGCGGTGTGCGTGTGTCTGTGGGGCTTCGCCCCCTATGGCCGTGTGACACACGTGCCACCGGGGTACCCCCCACTCTGCTACACGTCTCCCCNCCCCAACCCTTCTTCTTGCTTGCTTCCTTAATCCACTCAGACCAACTTTCATTTACTGTTTTATGTGTTGCAAAGAAAAATGTTTATGTTGCGTGCCGTACTTAAGTCGGCACAGCACTTGTTTCGCCGCCACAGCCAAAAAAGCTGTAGGCTATATGCTCAGGTACAGTTATATGAACCAATTTCGATTTAGACCGGTAGGACTATTTGCGAATCATTTAGACACAAGTAATATTATTGGTCATTGAGCTTCGAAGTGTGCGGTACAAACCAAAAATTACCTACACGTGTGTAGTGTACGCAAATGTGTAATACGTAATGCGCATGAAGGTTATTTTTAGGATGGTACTGTACATTGCGAGGCTCGGTAGCCAATGACCTTCTCTGTAAGGAACTGATACGTAAGCCGTATTATTGGTCCAGGTTCGCGTGACTGTACCCTAACACAAAGCCTACAGATCATTAGTTGTGAAAAGAAAACTAGTGCTTTGTCTACTTTAAGTACAGCACGGATCATGGAATTTATTTTTTTGCAACACCTGAAACATTAAATTAATGTGGGACTGAAAAGGTCGAGAGCCCATGTCATCAGCCATATGAATTGTTTTATTCACTTCTTCCTAATTAAAATGTATTAGTATTTATTGAAAAATGCGACCATAGAAGCTTAGGTAAGACATAATGTATTAACTCAGAAACCAACTTTATACAACAATTAACTTGATACAAAATTTTATATATTACTTCATTCTCACCATTTAATGACAACCAGAGAACGCCTATTAACAATCAGATACAAAATTTTGTACAGAAACATGAAATGTAATGTTTCTATAGTGAAATATTTTCAGTAATGAGCCTGAGTCATCTGTTAAAACACTAAAATGAATAATTTCTGTATAAGGGGCGTTACAGCATCTTAAGAGGGCGTGGTACATAAATAAAAACAACATACATTAATAAAAATCGACACGCTTTTGGAAGCGAACGTATAAAACACACGTGGTGTGGCTGTGTCGGGGACACGGCCGTTTGTTTTGCGTGAACACGTCTACGTTCTTACGTCACCGGTGCCGCTTCACTCGATCACGTAGGGTTTCATGGGTTTCACTGGATTGCTCTTGAGATGCTCTTTCCAACCGTATACGATTTTTGTATTTCGACTTGTCTCTCCGACGAGTATAGGCCAACATTGTGTTAAGTTTTCCATTGGTTTTACTTTCAAACTAATACAATTTCCCCATGAACACGCCAAGCAAATGTTTTAAACACTCAATCGATTGATCTCGACGAGAGCTGTCAATTAAAACTTAAACGAGCGTCGTAGCTACTCCGCGCCAAAAGTTACGCTACGCGGAAATTATGAGACGCGGCGAAACGAACTCAAAATGGCGGTGCCCCCCCNCCCGCCGCGCGCGACGCTTCGCAGTCCTCACTCAACGTAACAAACTCTTTGATCCTTTGGCAATCGAGTGGTGTACTTGAATTTTAGATGTACACGATAGATTCGGAGCTGCGATGCCAAAACTGTCTGCATACGAATCACGTAGTAGCCGTGCCGATGTTGCCGAATCATGAGCGGTCTGGTCAAATATGGCAACGTCTTCTCCAGCAGACAGCGACCAGTGGCAGTAGACAAACTGCTGTTGGGTGCTTGTAGTATTGAAGTCTACCGTGTGCTCATCTTGTTCCGCGAAAATTCACTAGCTCTGGCAAATACTACGCCTGCGTGATGCATTACTACCGAGCTATTCCTTAGCCGCTAAATGTGCACGTTTTAGTGCGGCGCAAGATATCGTGCTAAAGGAATGTGTCATTCTGTGAAGATGTTTGCTCGTGAAGCGGGCAGAAATTGTTATTTAGGACTGTATTTTCTTGTTTTCTCCACGTTGGCTCCGAGAAACCTGTGCATTTTACTTAACGTCTTCAGCGTTAATTTATGCATCACGGCCTCCTGTCACTTTCATCACTATCCCCGAGTCTCCCTCGGACCAGGGCAGTGTCACGTTGCCTATGTCCTTGAAGACGTAACTCACTCCAATTTTCTTCCCGTTGCTTCGCTAGATTTNTAACGTCTTCAGCGTTAATTTATGCATCACGGCCTCCTGTCACTTTCATCACTATCCCCGAGTCTCCCTCGGGCCAGGGCAGTGTCACGTTGCCTATGTCCTTGAAGACGTAACTCACTCCAATTTTCTTCCCGTTGCTTCGCTAGATTTACCGTTGATATTACTTGAACAGTGTCTATTGAAGTTGTGTGAAAGAAAAATCAACACTTCAAGGTCTTCACACATTTACATTCATTCACAAGTTAGAAATGAGATGAATATATCCACATATTTTCTCTTAACCTATCCTAAATCTAAATGCTAAGTGTGCGTCTGAGGGACGGGCGGAATCTAAGTGCGTCTCAGGCCTAGGCCTTATACGCATACAGGAGGAGGGAAATCATGCGAGGAGACACACATCTTGACGGCAAGGGATTGAACTGCCGTGGTCGCGTTTAGAGCCTTGGCTACCTACCTGAGTGAGTGAAGAGATTTGGGTGGCTCTTAACAGCGAGGTCTTGAGAGCCGATGAGGATGAAGCGAGGTGAATCTAGAGCAGCGCCGTGATGAACGGGTGGGGGAAACGGGAGATCCCCGAGAAAACCCGCCGACCAGCGGCATCGTCCGGCAAAATTCCCACATGCGACCTGGGAACGACCCCGCCGGGAATATAATCCGGTTCGCCTAGGTGGGAGGCGAGTAGTCTAACCACTACACCACCGCGGCCCCATAGGTTGTTGTGACTGCGGTTAAATATGCTAAGACGTTAAAGTGTCAAAAAGGGTTTTGATCTCTACCGTCTTGGATTTAGCAGTTTTCTCCACTGTGATTTCTGTTTCACAGAGTATAAAACATTTTGGTAGGACAAAGTACAGATGATAGTTTTCCAAACATTCTGAATTTATTTAATCTTTATTGACTTCATCGCTTTCTAACAGGTATGACCCGAGAATAAAAAATATATTTTTTTTATGCGAACGACTACCACGAAGAGAAACTATAACGTGAATATTTCAGGAAGTGTGCTAAGCTGAACACTATGCTCTATCGGCCCGCAAAACGCAAAAACAAATTAAATACTGTCAGAGGGCCGCGGTGGTGTAGTGGTTGGACTATTAGCCTACCACCTAGGCGAACCGGGTTCGATTCCCGGCGGGGTCGCATGTTGCCGCTGTCAGCTGGTTTTATCGGGGATCTTTCCGTTTTCCCCGTCCCTGCATTTTGGCGCTGCTCCATACTCACCTCGCTTCGCCCTCATCGGCTCTCAAGACCTCGATGTTAAGGGCCGCCCGAATTTCTTCACTGCCTCCACTGCCAGGTTTCGGAGACAAAACTGTAGGTATCCAAAAAACGCCCGGTGTTTGAACTAGCTAGAGGTATTACCGCGGAATAGTATGGGTGCAGTGTGGTTTTCGATACAGAATGTAGACACTTCCGTGTGTTCGCTGCTGTGAGAAAGAGAAACGACATCTGCCTATCTGACGGTCCACCCAGACGAAGGTCACTCCGTGATCGGACTACAAATGACTGACGGGTCTCGGGGTAAGAACATTTCTTAACGGAATCTTCCCACTGACACCAGTAATTCCAAGTGCGACGGTCATTCTAAGCTTGGAAGTAATTCAAAACATTAATATTTCGCCAGCCCACACGAACCCAGCATCTTCGGGCCCGTTATTTCACCACGTGATCTCCAATTAATTTGTGGTCGAGTTTCTCAGGAAGTTAATTCGGCAGAAATAACGAGCGCCGAAGGTTGTTTGGAAGCACACACAAAGACGGGTGTTTGGTGGAGGGAGGAGGTGAGTCCCGGGGAAAAAATTCGACGAGGAGTTAAGTCTTCTAACGAAGCCGAGGAGACCTCGTCATAAAGGGCACGCGAGCCGGGGGAGAAACACGCGAGGCTAGTGTTACTAATTAATCAAAGCCGACGTGCTTTCTGGACCACATCTCTTGGCGCCTCGCTGATCTCAAGCCTCCTGCGTGCGTGTGTAGAGGGGATGCCGCGCCAAAATTTTTGATCAAAGCCCAAGGACGCTAATCAGGAATAGGTTCCTCGCATGAAACGGAACACATCGGAAGGTGCGGCTCTTAATTAGCGGGAGCGAGTCATTAAGGGAACGAGGCTAGGGACCCCGTTTACCCCCACCTTCCCCACACCATCACGACATGTGCATGATGTGTGTAATATGCCTTTGACTCGTATTTTTTTAACCCGAAGACGTTGGAAAGAACGACGCTACGGGTTGTTAACTTCTTCAGTTACAATTAGAAAACGGACTCGAAATTTTTGCGCAATTATTCTGGAGACACGTGTTGCGCATTTGTAGCGAAGATGATCGAGGACTCCCTGAAATAATCTGAGCCGATCGCACAATCGCAGTAGCAGAATTGAGGCACAAGTCAAGCGCGGCCCAAGTCGACAGTAAAAATCAATTTCCCCAGCCTAGCGGGTTGTTAGCAGCTAGTGAAGAAACAGTGTCGTCTAGCATATAGATAGACAACTGTGAAGTGTGGCTGTATAGTCTACTTCCCACTGAACCTAGTCACATTTTCCTGTCCCTGCCAATAAATACACTGAAGAGCAAAAAAAACTGGCATAGGCGTGCGTATGCAAATAACAGAAGTATGGAACCAATCAGAGTAACGAGATGCTGTCGGCAGCTTGATCGGTTACTGCCGCTACAATGGCAGGTTATCAAGATTTAAGTGAGTTTGAACGTGGCGTTATAGTCGGCGCACGAGAGATGGTACATAGCATCTCCGAGGTACCGATAACATTTCACGAGTGTACCGTGAATATCGGGAATCCAGTAAAACATCACATCTTCGATATCGCTGCGGCCGGAAAAAGATCGTGAACGAACGTGACAGACGTGCAACCCTTTCTCAAATTGGCGCAGATTTCAATGCCTCCTGCATACCTTCAGACATTAGTCGAGTCCATGCGACGTCGTCTTGCGGCACTTCTGCGTGCTCGGGGGGCCCTACACGATATTAGGCAGGTGTACCAGTTTTTTTGGCTCTTCAGTCTATAACACATGGGCCTTGCAATGTACTGATGCTTTGTTCGGACAAGAGAATACTCTTTTACATATCGGGTTCAGTAAAACTTGTTTTTATTTTTCGCTTTATGTTATTGGCATAATCTCTTTTAAAACAAACCCTCAGGAATAGTCTCACCAACGAATCGCAACCCCACACGTAAAATATCAAATTTATTTTTGATTGTGTTTATCCCGCTGCGTAGAGTGCGCACACACACTTCCTCCGCAACTCTCGAATGTATTGGTCACCAAGGGAACGGTCAGACAAAGGGCTGAGTTTGTTAACGTGAATGTGTTGCGGCAGCAGCCGTATTTAAACATGTCCAATTCAAATGGTTACCAAATTGAACGTGATCGCGTGGTTACCCCCTTCTGTGACATAATTCTAAACACAAATCTTAACATAAAAAAACCATGCTTCCGTGATTGTTTGTAATCGCTTACACTCGTTAATGTTGAGTCACTTTTTTTTAGTTTAACAAACATTTAACCTGAATTTTACTGTATTAGCAAAAAGTGTACCGCTGTTTAAAGGGCTTCCATAGTTACCATACGAGTCTCGTTGCAAGTAGTTGTGCCTATGCTATAATTTAAAATAAAATAAAAACTGTGAAATATTTCATTATACTTAATTATTTTGTCATGATATAAATGAAAGTCGATATTTTGTTGCCAATTTATACTTCTATCTGGTTAACGAAACATCAGGGGCAGCGGTGGCGTAGTGTCCAGGGCACTCGCCTCCCACCACGGCGATCCGGGCTCGATCCCCGGCGGGTTCACTCCCGGATCTTCGCATGTGGGAATCGGTGCTGGACGATGCCGCTTGCCGGCGGGTCTTCTCGGGGCACTCCCGCTTCCCCCGCCTTTGCATTCCAGCGCCGCTCCATTCTAGGGCTTAACCTCTGACATGCCTGGGGATGACGGTTACCTACGGGTCCCAGCTGGAAAGACCGTCACTCGGAGGGTGTTGCCTTGCCCTGGGCGCAGTCCCCACACGCCATGTATTTATTTTTATCGAAACATCGTTGAAAAGGGTCAAATTCAGCAAGAATTGCTGCAAGTAGCCTCTCTGTTACCAATATTTGTTCTTCTGTAAAACAGTTTTTTTAATTTTACTATAGTGACAATTCTGTATATTTTCTTATCAGGTTGCTGTATTAAAACCCAATGGATACGCCTTAAAATTCCGAGGGAACCGAACACACGTGAATCTTGTTTATGCTATTTTCCATCGCCGTCGCAATGCTCCCTTGCGGGCGGATGTGACCTTGAGAAGTTCAGGCAGACCCCTTAACCTGGCTTTTCATTTGTTTTTATGAATCCAAAATACCTCGCCAATTTGAGTTATCTTAATACTGCTGTTTGTCTACTTCGACAGCATCCGAACGGAGGGCGACGCAGAAGAAAAGCCGTTCTGATGTGCTTACACTCACAACCGGTTTACTTTGGACGAGATGTGATTGTGATCCGAGTATCGTTCGGAACCAGTTTAACAATGCGCTGGTCCTACGTTTGCATTTGGTGGCAGGTCGTATATTTCACGAAAGTGTTTGAGTTATTTTTGTTACTGTATGATGACACTGTGGTTTTCAGAAGGACACAATGACTAAAACATGTTAAGATTACGATTTTAAACAGTCTTCTCTTCTCATATCACGGAAAACTGACGTCTTTGTCGTGTGAGTTAGTCCTGAAGTCAGCCGCACAGTACGTGAATAGTCTGGATTTTTTTTAAAGTAAGTCTTTCATTACTTTGAAAAAAATGTTTTGTGTTCCTCCATGACAGTTTGTTAATAGTTGAGTTGAGATATTTGGGCAGCTCTTAACAACGAGGTCTTGAGAGCCGATGATGTTGAAATGAGGTGAGGATGGAGCAGCGCCGGAATGCAAGGGCGAGGAAACGGGGCCACACCCGAGAATCGTGCCGGACGATGCCGGTGGCCGACGGGTTTTCTCGGGGATTTCCCGTTTACCCCTTTCCTTTCATTCCGGCGCTGCTCCATACTCACCTCTATCACCCTCGTCGGCTCTCAATACCTCGCCGTTAGGAACCGCCCTTCACTCACTCTCAAAGTGTACGGAATGGTACATATCGTTTTATTTCGTTACGTTTCGTATGATTTGTTGAAATTATTGAAGAATAGTGTGAAGAGAATAACGAGATCGGAGGGCTGGGAGGGAAACCAAATATTTTCGAATGAATTTACGAATGCGTATTGGTAATAAAAATATAAATATTCATACACAGACAAAGCACACGAATGAGCCATATCTGATTGTTTTTTACAGTATAGTTATGGAGTTATAGCAATGATTTTCGCCCCAGTTTACTTTTTATTCATGGCGAAGAAATTAACTAATTGTCAACCGAGTACTGGTTACAGCGTCTAGAAGAACGGAGTTGTTAGTGAAGTGTAAAATCCCATATACAATCTTGCAGAAGATCGTAGCTAAATAAATTGCAATAATGTCACTCAAAAGTGCAGAATCTCACAAAAATTGTACAGAATTTCAAAACTTCATGTTGTTATCTTANTTGCAATAATGTCACTCAAAAGTGCAGAATCTCACAAAAATTGTACAGAATTTCAAAACTTCATGTTGTTATCTTTAAATATTTTATAGATTTTAATGGCTAAATGGTTTTTTGGAATTGTAAATTTATACTTTAGAGATATTTTCAATTAAATTTAAATATATTTAACGATAATCTTTATTNTTGCAATAATGTCACTCAAAAGTGCAGAATCTCACAAAAATTGTACAGAATTTCAAAACTTCATGTTGTTATCTTAAAATATTTTATAGATTTTAATGGCTAAATAGTTTTTTGGAATTGTAAATTTATACTTTAGAGATATTTTCAATTAAATTTAAATATATTTAACGATAATCTTTATTTTAAAAAAATTATTTCAGTTACGAAAGCATTAATTGCCGTTCCAGTTTTTTTTTTTTACGTTGGTGTACAGCAAAGAGAAATGTTATTTTTTTTGCAGATGTAAACAGCTGGCCATAGAAGNTTTTTTTTTTTTACGTTGGTGTACAGCAAAGAGAAATGTTATTTTTTTTGCAGATGTAAACAGCTGGCCATAGAAGAAGTAAGGTGATCCACAAATGCAAAGCACACTCACAAATCCTTGCAACTTCGCTTGGGCAAAAAGGAAGACTTACGTTTTGAATGTTTGTTTAACCCTTTCGAGTTACTTTTTTGTGGTGTGACTAACTTTATTTTCGTGCCTCGCGCAAATGAAACGGTGGATTCTTCACGTGTTAACAGCTGCATTTCTGTGGAATTACTCCACCTTGTCCCGGTGAGATAACGGTGAGTGGCTGTATTTGTAAGTTATCATCGAAAGTACACTCCTAGTAGAATCTATTTCAGCGGTACAATACTTCAGGTTGAAATGATCGTTCTTTGTGAATATTACCAGTACATAATTTTTACGTTGCATGCTTAAGGAAACTACGTATTTGTCGTAATATTAAGCGACACCTTACAGTTACTGTATTATTCTTGTAACTGTGTTAGTTTACTTACAACGTATGCCTATATAAATAATCGCTTAAAGTAACGCTTAACAATACAGTAACATAAAATTCTTAATTTCTTGTCATGTTTTGCGGATACTATGAACTGAAGATATCACAAAAAATATTTCAGTGTATGCTTTTACATTTTTTTTTTCTCTTGTGTACGCGCCTACTAGCCGATTCACGTATATGGCAGAAAGTTACGTAAATATATAATTGGCCTTAGTTGTGGAAAAGCTTGATATATCGAGCCGATACTGCGACATAAGTGGCTGGTACAACAATATACGTAGACCAGGGAAACATTGTCTGTCGATAGTAGTAAGGTTTATTTTACTCAGGTTAGGAACAAAACGAGATTTCTTATGGTAGAGTTTGGCGTAGGGAACATTTCCGCCTCAAGGTGCGCTGGTGTTCCAAAGAGATCGACAATGCCGCTGGTCGGCGGGTTTTCTCTGGGATCTCCCGTTTCCCCCAACCTTGCATTCCGGTGCTGCTCCATACTCACCTCGCTTCACCCTCATCGGCTCCCAAGACCTCGATGTTTAAGAACCGACCAAAATTTCTTCACTCGCTCACGTAAGACGAGAAATACGCACTTTGAAATAAAGTGCAAGGCGGTTGATCTGTGTTTATTTATATTTTCTAGTAAATCCAGGTATTTATAATGTAAAATAATTTCAGAGTAAATTCTTATCACGTAAAAAAAAATATTTTCCCAAAATGTTTTTTTCTTGGAAATGTATTTCCAACCAAAATATACCTCCCACTAAAGAAATATCGCGATGTTAAGTTGTCACGTTGTAATTTTGCCGTACAGAAGGATTGACGGACGACGGATAGTTGTGAATCGCTTTCAACTGACGGACGAAAACGACAGACGGGCGACCGCCGGATGCAACGGACTATCGTGTGTCCAGCCTTACTCGTCACATTCGGTAAAATATTTGATCACAGAGCATAAATACACAGAGGCGAAATCTCGCGGCGGTTCCTTACACGTGGGCGTCCCGTACCCATGCTCCGAATGGCTGCGCGAGCATCTGTGAACGGGCTTTACGTCTTGATTGGGTGGTGCGTGCTGCTGCAAGGATCCCTATTGGCTGGGCTGCCGGCCGGCTGGCGAGTCAAGTTCCCAAGCGTCCATCGCAGGCGGAACGGCGTTCCGCCATATTGCAGGCCAGTGACGCCATTTTGCTGGCGTGTGCGGCTGGATTTGGCGGGATAAGCGACTATTTCACTTATGTATTCCTAAATACTCTGTGGTTTCGTGAAACTAAAACAAACTTCATTT
>NQII01003541.1:134768-147167 GCA_002778355.1 Clitarchus hookeri
TAGGCCGAGAAGCGCGGGAGCGATAAGGGCGACACTGCCACGCGCATCAAGTACGCCATCGCCGCTAAGCGCAAGGCTCTGAACTGGCGTGCAGTGTTCTCGTCGTGCTGCGTGTACCTATGGGACTTTCAGCGGTGACCATATTATTTTATTAGTGGGAAGTCTTTAGAAAGGTTCAGTGCAGGCGCCTATAGTAGTTTTGTATGTATCTGATGCGTGCATTTTGAACTACAGCGCCTTGGAAAGGCCGTTTTTTAGCGGTTTTGGAGTACTCTGAATTGATGTTTCTAACGTACGTTATATTTTGAAAGTACTTAACAGCTCTGGTCTGAAGTGTGTGTTCTTTTCGTAGATCAGCACGTTGGACGCACGCTTAATAGTTTCGTTGAAAAACGTGTATTTCAAACATTGTGCAACGCAGTTCAAGCGTCAGGTAGACGGGCGTCTTAAGGTCTCGTAGTTACAGCAGGACGGCGGAAACATGGCACGCCAGTCGAGAGCTCTGCACGTAAGGGTGAGGGGTCACAAGGCGTGCGTGTCAGTATCGCCGTATGGCTTCCTCAGAACTGCTCCACGTAGGAGTTCAAGGTTGTTTCAAATTAATGTTTCTTTACGAAACTACACAAAAAAAAACATTAGTGTTGTTGCAACAAAAAATTACCATTCAGCCATTTCTTTGAACGATTTGTTGTAGTAAAATTAATTATGTTGTGTTAAAGTTAAAAAATTTTAACCATTTACAATGTCCTGTATTACTTTATTGCAGATATTATGTTGAAGTGTCAATGTTAACAAAGCCTCTATGCTGACGCAACCAAATATTGTATTACACTAAAAATAACAGGAAGAGCAAAATATTTGTGTTACTACGACATTAAAGTAATGCCCAGCCAACTTTACACTGACTTGACAGTGTAAAATGGGGGATGCTAGTGAACAGCAATACCCTCGTAAAATAAACCACTGTGCCTATTTAAATTTCGAAGCACTGAATGAGATTTAAATGTAACCTAGGTCAGCTTTCAAACCTTGCACAGCAGTTTACGTGTGCCAAATATATATATATATAGTACATAAACTATTTCCTCACAAGAGTGTACTACAGTTTGTGGTTATGTGAAGAATACCCACAATGTGAAACGAAGTCGGGCGTGTCGAAATAGAGGAGTTGGTAAAACGGTGGATATCGAGATATGTGAATCGTCATTTACACAAGGCACCAGTTCGATTCGCCACCATAGGTACTAATTCTGTTCGTGACAAAATAATTTTACTTAATTTGTTTTACATCGGAATGGTTTTTTTAAGCAAAGGATATAAAAAAAATTTGTTTTGCCGCAACGTAAACATTATCTTGGCGTTATAGTACGCAACGAGAAAATGTTGATATAAAAGTACTAAACATAACAGTTACACTAATAGCATAACATTAGTTATATTACACTAACAGCTACGTTAGTTACTGACGGCTCTCAGATAACAAAAAAAATATTGTACTTGTAGCATTAATACTTGGCACAACATAAACAATAACAGCAATGCAACTTACATTATAAGAAGTCGTTGGACTGGAGAGATTGGAGAGATTGGAGAGATTGGAGAGATTGGAGAGATTGGAGAGATTTGGGTGGCTCTTAACATCGAGGTCTTGAGAGCCGATGCGGGTGAAGCGAGGCGAGTGTGGTGCAGCACCGGAATGAAATGGCGGGAGAAACGGGAGACCCTCGAGAAAACCCACCGAACCAGCGGTATCGTCTGAGACGATTCCGGCCCCACCGGGAATCGAGTCCGGTTCACGTAGGTCAGAGGCGAGTAGTGTGTCCCCTACACCACCGCGGCCCCATTAGTTCATTGGAGACTGTATACAGTAGAACAACGCCTCTCGGTGAACAAAAACAGTTTGGCTGTTTATTTACTCTCATTCGGGTGAGATTTACTAAATCTAATTTGGGGAGGGGTAAAGAGCACATTGACCCCCCCCCCCAAAAAACCCCCCTCTTGTAGTTTTATATATCTATACTGGTTGCTCGCCTCTCACCAAGGCGAAACCGGTTTCAATCTCCCCGGCCGGTTCACTCCCGGATTTTCGCAAGTGGTAATCGTGCCGGACGACGCCAATGGTCAGGGGGGGGGTTGAGGACCTCCCGCTTCCCCCCAACTTTGCCTTCCGGTGCTGCCCCATTCTCACCTCGTTTCGCCCTCTCTCAAGACGTCGTCGTTAAGGGCCGGCCGAATCTCTCAGCACAACGACTCTACGCCGGTTGTCCCGTCCGCACGAAGTAGCAGGAAGAGGAGGCGGTGAGTCCACGCTGCAGTGTAGAATTGAGACGTGCTCGGAGACGGGGGGCGAAGCCACAGGATGCTGGGGGGCCTCACAACGACCGCCGCCATCTTGCTGTGCTGCACTTATCGCAGCGGCGGCTAGGGGATCGCCATACACGGGGCCCCGCTGCTTTGTCGCGGGACAATGCCCACTGCTCGACCATCCTCCGGCGACAGCTTAGAGAAGTAATGGCACGGCAACCGCCACCACGTTCCTTATCTTTATTGGTCTCTCCTCCGGCCCACGCTCGTGCAGAAGGCGGAGAACACAGCGCCGGGAGGCCGTATCGCAACACCGCGATGCTGCTTCCGAGTTCTCAGTACTCAGCTCGCCATGCTATGACGTCATCGAAGCTGCATTTCCGTCCATCGCCATGTTGTGACTCCCCCGGAAACACTGGGAAAGCCGAGGCAGGTTCGTGTAATAATTAGAGACAGGAAAAATTCGCTAGTTCAACGACCTGCAGGCTAGACTCTACACATTCTTATGTGTAAATACGCCGATATTAAAATGCACATTGGTCGTCTGCTGTCACAGTGGAAGGCGGTGATTGGGCCAGCGTTCTCCAGAGGATGTCAAACACCGTGTGCACCAATAGCTGAAGTTATATCAACACACGTGTTTCGAATTATAGCATGTCTCAAAATGAATAAGCGAATTTTTTCAGGTCTCTAGTAATAATGAATGTAAAATGTTGAGACTTTCAGGCTGAATACCAGCATGCTCTGATACAATGGTATCAATTTAATTTCCGACAGGTTAGGCCTGCAGTGTGACGGGCGTCAGAGCGTGGCGAGAAGGCTTGCGCCTGTCGGAACGGAGACGCGAGCGGGCAAGCCCGGCGGTATTGGCTGGTAAATCAGGCGGCAAGAAAAGCCGTCGACAGGCGCCCGCAGCTCCGCGCGGCAATAGGGCGGGCGACCCTCTCTCCGGCCGCACGGTCCCTGTGGCTTCTGCATTACACGTCGCCCTTATCCTCCGCGATTTACAGCCCGCTCCTGCCATCCGGCTACCGGGTTCAATTTCTTACCTCGCCCTCGGTTCCGCTTGTAAACCAGGCAGATTATTACACCCGCGCGGCAGCCGAGATTACGCACTAGCCCCGTGTCATCCGCGTCATTTCATATCGTGCGTGCGTGGCAGTCGAGGCACTGTCCCCCTTGCTATCCCTGCGTGGCAGGATGTTCACTTACGGCCGTTGCCTGGTTTCAAAGCACTCAAGAGTTCGGTAAAGGTAGAGAGACCTGGAAAATTCACTGATTCATTTTGGGACAAGCTAGAATTCAAAACACGTGTGTCGATATGACTTTAGCTATGGGTGCACGCGGTGATTGACACCTCCTGGAGAACGCTGGCCCAATCGCCGCCCTTCCGCTGTGAAGGCAGACAACCAATGTGCAGTTGACATCGGCATATTTGTA
This sequence comes from Clitarchus hookeri, assembly GCA_002778355.1. NCBI lineage: Eukaryota > Metazoa > Arthropoda > Insecta > Phasmatodea > Phasmatidae > Clitarchus > Clitarchus hookeri. The sequence continues at coordinate 138,513 of NQII01003541.1, forward strand.
CATAAGACTGTGGAGTTCAGCCTGAAGGTCGTTGAACTCGCGAATTTTTCAGGTCTCTAGGTATAGGGAAATACGTGTTAATGAAATTCGATTCTTTGGCGTTCGTGTTAAATATGGATATTTACCACCATGGACTTATTTTTTGAGCAGAAGAATATGTGATTCTTGTCTATTGAAGCCTTTTGTACAATTAATGCATAGCCGGTTTCCTGGAAAAATTTAAAAATTAATTATTAAATAAAAATGACTGAAAAACAAATTTTTATGTTTGCCTAGATACACAGCTTGAGAGTATCATTTCTCACATTTTGGTTTTTTTTTCGAGTTTACATTTTTCAAAATTGTCTTCAAAAACAGAATTCCATCAGCGTGTATTTTCCTATACCAAACTCCCACTGCATCCAAACCAGGCAACAGCCTTCAGCCTGTGTTACACGCTGCAATGTTCCGTGCAAGCTCGGGCGGGATCTTCTACGAGACATGCTAGCCGAGACCGCGTGCAAACAAGGTATCGAGATGTCTGTGGAACGACCACTCGCATCGATACCTGCTTCTGCACGAGTTAAGGCGCGCGACTTTATCGCGAGGCGACTTCCACAACTGTGATTCGGGTATTAACCTCGCCCACGACTTCTGCGGAGGAACCTAACTGTTTTGTTGTAGCAATCACAACTTTCGGTGTTAAATATACACAAATGCCTCCCATGATCTTCATATAATGCTGTTACGGTATAATAGAGACCTGAAAAAATTCGCGAGTTCAATGACCTGTAGGCTATTCTCCATTGTCGTATGTAAAATCATGCAAATATCACTTTTCGTTGGTTGCTTGTTGTATTAGCGGAACACGGTGATTCGGTCTGCATTTTATTGTGTGTTTGTTATTGGCTCAGAGTTGTCCAGGAGGTGTAAACTATCGTGTGGACCAATAGAATAAGCAATACAAACGTACGAGTTTTTGAATTCTAGCTTGTCCCGAAATGAAACCGCGAATTTTTCAGGTCTCTAGGCATTAGTAAACATTTTCGCCTTTTTTTTAAATATTTATTATTACTTCTGTTTAATGGTTTAATTACTGTTTTTTTTTAAACAAAATAAGCGAAATTACAACTATCGTCAGTACTACACTCCACCATCGTCTCTCTGATTAGCTGAAATAAATGAAATATTAACTTAATTAAAAAAAACTGTCTCTGGAAAGGTTTCATTAAAAGGAAGCTAGTAAATGAGTGTAAATTTACAGAATTGTTAACATTTTCCTTTACAAATGTCTCTTTTAATTTGCTCCCCTCAACTTAGTGCAGCCCTGGACATGGGTTAACGGCCTGCCCGGAGCTCACCCGGCCACACCATCTGCACTGGTCAACCATAGTTTTGACCATGTCCGGCCACAGTCCTAGCACAGAGGGTGCCAGCAAAGTATACTAATAACGTGCAACTTTCCTCACAAACGTCACACGACGTAATGACAACGGAATAAGAGCGAGACCGGACACTGACTTGCAGCACCGCGAGGGCTGACGACGGGCGAGCTGGGTGGTCGATGAGCAGCCACTCGGGTTGCAGGGACTCGCCGACGCAGTACACGCCAGTTCAACTAGCCACTTGCAGAGCAACACTGCAGCACGTTTCACAGACATCACGACACTGCAACACTGGCGGGGAGCTTCACTCCCTCGCCGATACTTCTGCATGCACATTTACTAAGATAGGAACAGTGGTTAACAGCTATAAATACGGGCCCGGAAGGGGCAGCGGTGGCGTAGTGTCCACGGCGCTCGCCTCCCACCACGGCGATCCGGGCTCGATCCCCGGCGGGTTCACTCCCGGATTTTCGCATGTGGGAATCGTGCTGGACGATGCCGCTTGCCGGCGGGTTTTCTCGGGGTACTCCCACTTCCCCCGTCCTTGCATTCCAGCGCCGCTCCATTCTAGGGTTTCATTTCTGTCATGCTCGGGGATGACGGTCACCTACGGATCCCAGCTGGAAAGACCGTCACTCGGAGGGTGTTGCCTTGCCAGGGGTGCACTCCCCACGCGCCATCATTATTACGGGCCCGGAGCCCAGATAAAACACATACACAGCGGTCCGCCCCCCGCCTCAGTGATTAGACCCCCAAGTCTGTCGGGCTTCATTTTTGTTGCAACCCACACTAAACGAGTTACGGGAACTTCGGTTCCTGGTCTCGTGACAGCCCGGCCTTTCTGGGGCATGTGAGAGATCGGCGACGGTGTACTCGGCTGTTACTCTGACTAAGCTCAGGTCTAGACGGGGGTCTTACTTCGGCTCGTGAGAGCCTCGGAAAATACACAAAGCGGATAAACTCGTCTGCTGGAATTATGCACCGCGCATGCGTGTGTGACAAAAATTATCCCTCTTGCAGTCATTAATTAGTTTTTTACGTCCGAAAAAAAAAATATATTTTTTTTTCTAGGGCTGTACTAGTATCATCACAACACTCTGACATGCATTATAAAGGTGTCAGTATAAATGTGTGTGTGATTTATGGTATTAGTAGAGACCAGAGAAATTCGCGGTTTCATCTCGGGACAAGCTAGATTTCAAAACTTCACACGTTTGTATTGCGTATGCTAACCCGTTAGTTTACACCTCATGAACAACTCTGAGCCAATAATAAACACACAACAAAATGCAGACCCATCCGCCGTCTTCCGCTAATACAACACGCAACCAATCGACATTGACATTTGCGTGGACAATGGAGTATAACCTACCGGTCATTGAACCCGCGAATTTTTCAGGTGTCTACTAATAAAATGTGATCCCATTGCAAACATAACACAAATGTGTATGTTTTCGAAGTCTAGTTTCTCCTAAAATTAATACGCGAAATTTTCTAGTCCCTAAATATGATAATTTTACACGGAATCTTGTAAAATGCTATTACACTGTAGCAGGAAGTAAACTGTTACCTTCGTGTATTTCTACTCCACGACAAAAAAAAAACTAGTCACGGAGATCGTAATGGTGAGTCCGCCACAAAGAATGTGCGTCTTTACAATGAAACATCATTATTAAATATTAAAATCACAGAATAACGGTAGTTGTAAACATTTAGTATTTAATAACGTAATATGACACATACAGTAATTGTTTTTAACAAATTATACATTTAAAAAATTAAAATTTACCAAACAAATCTTATGTGCGTATTGATAGGGACACCAGAATTTAACGAAAAGATTTCCGCCCATGTTAGATTTCAATACCGTACTGGCATACCAGCAGTTTTCTTTTGCTAATTGGTAGAGACCGGAAAAATTCGCGAGTTCATTGACCTTTAGGCTAGACTCCATATTTGTTTGTACACTCAAGGAGATATCAACTGCTCATTGGCTGCCTGCTTTCCCAGCGAGAGGTCGTGATTGGGACTGCATTTTGTTGCCTGTTTACTATTGACTCACAGTCCTGGAGGAGGTGTCACATAGGCCGTGAGCCAATTGCAGAAGTAACGCTAAGATACATGTGTTTCAATTCTAGCTTGTCCCGATATGAATCCGCGAATTTTTCAGGTCTCTACTTATTGGCCGTGTCTCTTTATGAGGAAACATTATCTTACTTGGCTGGCCAATCAAAATTGGGATACTCCTGTAGTGCACATCTGTGATTCGCGAGCAGATACCCTAAGACACGTAACACGTGAATCATCCAATCAAGGAACGGCGCGAAATTTTGCGCGCCTCTGATACGTCGTGTATCATTTTTTCCGCGACGCACTGTATTTGTTCCCCACGAGTCCTTGGAAGTCGACATTTAAGAGCGGAGAAAGCGACAACGAGACGCCCGCCCGCCGCGAGTAGGATGACTTGCGGTTTGGCGAGTGCCGTTTCACGCGCGGGGCACAAACTTTCCCGCGAGCGGTTGCGCATTGTGATAGGACCTAGTGTTGGCTCGGCGAGCTAGCTCCGGCCGCACGCACGCGCCAGCAAAATGGCGTCACTAGCCTGCAACGTGACGGAACGCCGTTCGCCAATCAGCACCTGGTGACCCGTTGCCAGCCACTCTCCGTGCAGAGGTATGGGCTGCCCTTAAGGCGCCCGTCTACCTGGCGCTTTAACTTCGTTACAGAGTGTCCCAAATACACGTTTTTCAACGAAGCTATTAAGCGTGTGTCCAACGTGCTGATATACGAAAAGAACACACACTTCAGACGAGAGCTGTTAAGTACTTTCAAAATATCACGTACGTTAGAAACATCAATTCAGAGTACTCCAAAAACGCTCAAAACGGCCTTTCCAAGGCGCTGTAGCTCAAAATGCCCGCATCAGATACATACAACACTACTAAAGGGGCCTGCATTGAACCTTCCTAAAGACTTCGCACTAATAAAATAACATGGTCACCGCTGAAAGTCCCATAGGTACACGCAGCACGACGAGAACACTGCACGCCAGTTCAGAGCCTTGCGCTTAGCGGCGATGGCGTACTTGATGCGCGTGGCAGTGTCGCCCTTATCGCTCCCGCGCTTCTCGGCCTAAACGTGGGAAAAAGTTCCAGGTAGACGGGTGCCTTAAGTTGGCCGCCTGGTAGAAGGGAACTTTGCATGTCTGAGGGCTAGGAGCGTGGGAGCGCTAGGGGCGACCGAGACATGCGCATCAGCCCTCTCATCGCCTCTACGCCCACGAGCACTGAACTGGCGTGCCGCCTTGCCGTTGATAACGCGCCTCTGCGAGACTTTCAGCGGTGACCCTGCAATATATGACGTAATGTTAAAAATAAAGGCGTAACCCAATGTTCTGTACCAGAATGTCCATACCTAAAAATGACCGTGAAAACACCCGTTTGAGCCATTTTCACTATCACAAAAACATGATTTAGGGATAAATAGAGTAACTAAAAAACTTACAAAGACGCGTAACTTTTCTTAAATGCTATCCGTAAGCAGATCAGGCACGTTGGACGGTTTTTTAATAAAAACGTTTTCTGCTGGAGCTCTGCACGCCGTTCGGCGGCCTACCGAGGAGGCCACCTTAAGTCTTGAGATCCGATTAGGGTTAAGCGAGGTGACTATAGAGCAGCGCCAGAATTCAGTAGCGAGGGAAAACGTGAGATCCCCGAGAAAACCCGCCAACCAGCGGCATCGTCCGGCTCGATACCCACATGCAAGAATCCGCGGGGGTGACCCCGTCGGGAATTGAATCCGGTTCGCCTGGGCGGGAGGCGAGTAGTCCAACCGCTAAACAACCGCGTCCCCCTCCACTCGCCGTGTTCCAATAATGGACTGATTTTTCTGACATCACACTGTCATAAACAACGTGCGCAAGAATTGAGGTCAGAACGCTGTTTATGTAAACAAGTGCTTCGACATGCTTTGACTCATTCTCTAGCATTTTAACGCAAACAGAATACATTCTAGTCAGATTAATTATTAATTTAATATAAAAGGATGGGTCTATTATTTATATGTTGAGAATACAAATTTAAATAAACACGTTGATCACTAATTACTAGGCGCAGTGATATTTCGCGAAAAGATTTCGAGGCAAGATAGAGTCCAAATCACTGTAGGGTCGTCCAGCTTCTTTGATTGGCTAAAAAATATTCTGGCCCGTGTTAACCGTTTGCGCACGAATCACGAAGGTTCAGTGTCGGGAGTTACTTAGTCCTGAGTGGCTTGGTCAAATACGGACACGGCACCAGCAGTCAGTGGAGGCACAACAACAGCTGAGGTGTGTATATAGTATTGAAGTCTACTGTGAGCTCCGATTTTTACGCGAAAAGTCACTGGCCCTATTTATATGTTGAGAATACAAATGTAAATAAACACGTTCATCACTAATGACTAGACACACTCAATTTTCGCGAAGAGATTTCCTTCGCAGGCTATATTTCAATACACTGTGGGCCTTCCAGCAATTTTTTCTTTCATTATTAGCCGCTTGTCTTCAAGAGAAAACATTTCCTCATTTGGCTGGCCATTCGGAAATTAGGTTACTCCGTTTGTGAACTTCTCTGTTTCGTGTTGCTCTCCATATCCCCAATCACCACCGTCGTATTTGGTACCCGCTACACCGGATACTCTTATTGTACACTACAACGTTCATTATTGGCTGGTCAACAGCCTCTGGGGTGCCGGGTTGATTTTGCCCCCAATCAAATGTTATTTATGTTGTAAAAGGATTTGCAATCAGTCCCGTCCTTTTGGTTGTTTGTAACGAAATGCTGTTTTTCTCTAGGCAGAGCTATTGCCGCTGGGTTGCAGTGTTCTTGTAAGATCCTGTTAAATAAAAGCGGAACGGTTAATCTATAACCGTGGGAGTTTTGTGTTCAAGGATAGCAATTTTTGTGTTTGTTTTTTTTTTGGGACGTACAAATAATAAAAACAAACTCTTGCTTACCGAAATGAGATCATTTGCATTCAAATAAAATACCGTCAGTTACTTCAAAGAATTTATTTTTAAATCACGCTATGAAATGCTTTCGCAATTTTTTTAAAGTTCCATAAAATAAAGAAATTCTTCCATGTTTTTAAATTGTATCAGTTGGTGGTTTTTCGTAAAAAAATAAGTTTTGCTAAGCCATTGATAAATTGTGTATTAATTATTTCGTTATTTTTATAAATTCCAAAAACACTAAAATTGTGATATTTGCATTCTACAATTACAGAACCAGATATTTCGCGGATTAATTTGGCAACCAGTTAGACGCCAAGATCCTTAGTGTACTGGAGCCTCAATTAGTTGCCCATTGGCTGACGCCCAAGATTTACACCAGAATAAGTAGCACGGGAATTGGTGATCTTTTCCTTGCAGTTCAGTTATTGGGTAGAATTCGTCCAGGGCGTGGCTAACAAACTGCGTCCCAATTGGAAAAGGAAGTAAAATGTAAAATTTAAATTGCTTGTCCTCAAATGAATTCGCGGAATTTCCGTGTCTATAACTGTGTCGGAGTTACTTAATCCTGAGTGGCTTGGTCAAAGACGGACAAGGCACCAGCAGCCAATGAAGATATAACAACAGCTGAGGTGTGTATATAGTATTGAAGTCTATTGTGTGCTCTGATTTTTACGCGAAAAGTCACTGGCCCTAATAATGAATTTTTAAATGACCGGCGCCATTAAAACATGCGTCAATTCTTCTGTGTAGCATCTCACCTACGCATAGCCGCGGATGACCCGGTTCATCGTCGAGACGCTTCTTGACAGGTGAGGAGGCAATCCCTGACCTCCTGGAAGGTTCTTGTGGCCGCCAGGTGCGAGATGTCAATCACACGTGACCTTCGGCTGCGTCAAGTATTCCCTCCCCGTACCCTTCCCCGTCTCATCCCTGGCCCAGGCCGTGTTCTAATTCATTTCGAGTTTTGTTTTCCGCAATCTGTATTTGGCGTTTTGTGGTGTTTAGTCGGGACACCGCGACATTCAACTGTCTGGCAAGCCAGGTTGCTATTGTTTTGGTGTTATCATGACTGCAAAATTAAACGTCGGCCAAGCCTTAAAATAAACAGTAATTATTCCCGCGAGTGATTAGAGGGCAGTTTAAAATTTAAAAATCAACAAAAGAAAAACAAATATGATGTGAAATTGTTACTTAACAAACATTGCTTCATGAGAAAATACCTACTCAAAGAATATGTCAGCAACTTGCTTTGTGAAATAATTATTGTGAGCAGAATACATACTTGTTCATTCCAATAATCTCGCCTATGTGTGTATTTAAAAGTTTCCGATAGGCAAAACTAGTATGGCGGAGGTTTGGTAATTTGTATTTTGTAATTTGCCAGCTTCGAAGATGACAAAACGCAAAACGCAAATTAAAAATAATACGTCACAGATGTTGTGGACAAAACGGGTCACGTGACACCATTTCGTTAACAAGACGTGTCGATTGGAACACGGCCTCAGCTAATCTCTCCTTGCGTGTGTGTAACACACGCAGGCTATAATATGGCGACTGTCGACCGGTAGGAAACGGCAAAGGGTGAGGCGGACCTTCAGGCCGCAATATTATTCGCAAAATAAAGTGTAATCCCGCCTACCTGAATCTGCTTCTCACGCGCAAGGCCGAGAGGCGCGGGAGCGATAAGGGCGACAATGCCACGCGCATCAGGCGCACCATCGCCGCTGTGCGCAGGAGCTCTGAACTGGCGTGCGGTGTAACTTACTTGTTGAGAGTAGAGTGGAGATATTTGGGCGGCTCTTAACAGCGAGATCTTGAGAGCCGATGTGGGTGAAGTGAGTTGCGGTTGGAGCAGCGCCGGAATGCAAGGGCAGGGGAAAACGGGAGATCCGTGAGGAAACTCCGCCGACCAGCGGCATCGTCCGGCACACGATTCCCACTTGGTTGGGAGTATACTCGTCGTGTTGCGTGTAGCTGTGAGACTTTGAGTGGCGACTCTGGCATTTCATTGGTGGGGGAGTTTGTAGCGACGTTCAGGGCCATGTTGAAGGGTTTCAAAACAGTGTTTGCAATAAGCGTGATATGTCGACAGTTGTATTCCGCCCTAGTGTCTAAAAAGTTATTAATTTTTGTGCGAACAGTTTGTGCACACATGAAATACCTAGCTGGCTTGTTTTGAAAACGTGTGCTGTATTACAAACACTCTGCCGATCAGATATACGGAGATATTAAGAAGGAATAGATATAATTTTTTTTTAAAGTTAAGCATTGTAATAACAATTACTTTTGATAGTTTTA
>NQII01003541.1:156940-178588 GCA_002778355.1 Clitarchus hookeri
CCGATTGTTCGCCCTACAAAGAGGGTTGCTCGACCCCCACGACCCCCCGCGGGCGTCCTCCCTCCTTCTAAAACCACCCCTTCCAGTCTTCTCTGAGCGGGAAATTTCGCGATATTGTACTCGCCATGCAAAAGGGTTGTTTGGTTAGGGAGGGGGAGGGGGGTGGGTTCCTTCTGGAATTTCGCGAGGCCGCCCCGGCGGTGGTGCCACATTTACCAGCTGCCTGCATCCGGTGTTGCACGAACGTTTCCTGCCGCGGGATTCCTGCGTGGCGTCATCAGATAAAACGCTACCATACACAGTAAAGAGCGATTTTTGTATGTCGTACGAAAAAATACTTTGGAAAATATATAGGCCTAGTTGCGGAAATTTGTCCTGTGAAACTACAAGTGGAATGTTGTATCTTTACGACGCGTTTTCTCTTTTAAACGTATACGGGTTGTTCAATGTTAATTGAGCACTTTTGAAAGCCCTGCTTAGAATCTACTTTCCTTTTAATTTGGTATCCTTCTTCCATATGTAAGATTAACATTGCCACTGGCCGCATTACCTTATTCATGCGCCATTCAAGCTAAATAAACCATGGCAATTGTTAAGAACGCAAATGTGTCGCTAATAAGGAAGTTCGTATATGGTCTATTCGCGGTTTCTTCACACTTTTTGAATAAAACCTTTAAGAAAACACACCCTCTATGACGTGTTTGGTTGTTTCCTAAATATATCATACATCACAGACTTTTTGTACCTGTGTTAACATAAAAGTTCCTCATTTTTGGTTAAATTTAACTGTTGGTTATATTTCATCTATTAATTACATTATTTTCATTTATAATATATATGAATTAAAAAACAGTGACAAAATAGGCGTGTGCTAATGCCCAGTAAGAAATAGTTCTTATGGAAAATATTATTACATTGAGTGCGCACGAATGCGGTGCGCTGGCCTCCGTGTGTAATTTTCTAAAGCTTTGTTTATATGAGGCGTAAGAATATCCTGGAAATAGAACTTTAGAAGGGCTTGAGAAAAGTTAGAAGTAACCGTGAATGGACTATACCCACTCTAATGTGTACTTATGAAACAAGGGACACTAACTTAAGTAACCATTTATCAATTCGATGCGAACTGATCTGGGAGCCGGTATGCTAGTGTGTACTGTAGCATACGGTCTATGGAGTTAGAGGCAGTAATTTTTTTCAGAGATATGTTTCAAAAATGCTTTTGTCCGTGAACAGCCTCTACACATTTTTTTTTTTAATTTATCTGCATATTTAAAATAACCTTTTCAGTCACACAGCCTGTATTTTACTGATCGACGGAGCACGGATAATTTGTTTGTACATTTTATAAAGTCTGTTTTTATTGTGTGCTGTTACTGGTAGGTGTGTCCACCACGAAACCTCCCTGATTGCAAAGTACAATATAAAAAAAACTATTAAACATAGAATATTGCGGATTGCACCGTCCTGTAGAGCAACTCAAGAAGTTTTACTCATAAATCAGTGCACTTCTACGCGTTCTCCTTTCGTAGCCCGCAAAATGTATAAGCGATGCTCAATGTGCACCCATGCATGTCTGGGGTGATGGAACCGATTGCATCCACAATTCTTCTGCGGAGATCACCAACGTCCCGTACAGATGAGAGATATGCATGGACTTTCACATTACCCCACAGGAAAAAAAATCCAGAGGGGTTATGTCGATCCATCTCGTCCTATCCGTCGCTGTAAACTCCAGTGCGGTGGTGCACCATCGTGCTGGAAGATCACGTTTGGCTGCAGAGGTTGCAGCCGAGGGACAGGAAATATTTCTCCATAACGTCCAGATAAATGCTTCCGGTTATCGTTCGCTCGATAACCGGATCGATAATCGTTCGCACACCACACATTCGACTTTGCGCCGTTCCTGACGTGTTCCCGAACCCCAGGTGTGAACATTTAATGCCGATTAACGTTCCCACTTGCGTAGAAGGTTGCTTCGTCGCTGAAAACATTCCCCAGGTAGTTGGGGCTCTCCTCGACCCCGGCCCAGCGTTTCAACAGCAAACCTTCGGCGTGGTTGGCGGTCGTTCGGCTGCAGCGCCAGCACCATTTGAATTTCGTACACGAGGTCGTTTGTGCAGCACCTTGTGAACTGCAGATCGTGGGGATGTTCAGCTCTCGTGATGCTTGGCGAACGGACTTAGATGGGCTTCTCTGGGAAGGCATCTCTGATATCCTCTACCGTTCCATCAGGCGTGCGTTTCCTACCTGACCCTGATTGTCTGTTTGCACTCCCAGTGGCTAGAAACTTGTCATGCCAACCCTGAAAAATAAATGGCGTGTGGGGAGTGCACCCAGGGCAAGGCAACAACACCCTCAGAGTGACGGCCTTTCCAGCTGGGATCCGTAGGTGACCGTCATCCCCGAGCATGACAGAAATGAAACCCTAGAGTGGAGCGGCGCTGGAATGCAAGGGCGGGGAAAACGGGAGTACCCCGAGAAAACCCGCCGGCAAGCGGCACCGTCCAGCACGATTCCCACATGAGTGAACCCGCCGGGGATCGAACCCGGATCGCCGTGGTGGGAGGCGAGCGCCCTGGCCACTGCGCCATCGCTGCCCCATGCCAAGCCTTAATTGTCGGTACGTCTGTTGGCACCGTATCGAACACACGTCGGGAATTTCTTTGGACGGCAGTTGGCGGCAATTTTCCCGCATACCTCACCACGCATTGGGCTCTCTCGTGTGATGTAGTCATTTTTGATGATTACTCAGCACCTGAAACAAAATAAAAGCACTCACTTATACAAAATTACACAATAAACTTTTTCAGTTTCTTCAAATGATACTGCAAACCGCTAGCTTCTACGTCTAATAGCTTTTTTTTAACTGTACTTTGAAATCAGGGAGGTTTCACGTGCAAGAAGTCGTATCTTACTGCCTCCTGGCGGTAACTAGACAAACAATAACGAAGGGAACGAAGTTGTCAAATTTTCATAAAGCTTCGGCAGCTATCATTCATGCTCTGGCGCGCGGAAAATTTCGTTGAACTTTTAGAAGCTGAACTCGTGGAAAGAATATCGATAAATCCAAAATGGCGGGTAGGCAACTTGTCCCCTTTCCTCGCGTTATGTGAGACGTCATTAGTCCTTAAGATTGTATTCAGCAGTAGTGCCAACAACCGCGGCCTGTAGTCCCCTAACATCAAACACAAGCCATTTTTTTTGTTCCCGACATATTACGGTGTTTTAAACAATGAGTTTGTTCGTTGCAANTCCAAAATGGCGGGTAGGCAACTTGTCCCCTTTCCTCGCGTTATGTGAGACGTCATTAGTCCTTAAGATTGTATTCAGCAGTAGTGCCAACAACCGCGGCCTGTAGTCCCCTAACATCAAACACAAGCCATGTTTTTTGTTCCCGACATATTACGGTGTTTTAAACAATGAGTTTGTTCGTTGCAACGTTTAAAATTATGTATTTATCNTTTTTTGTTCCCGACATATTACGGTGTTTTAAACAATGAGTTTGTTCGTTGCAACGTTTAAAATTATGTATTTATCAATGACTGAAACGGTTGAACTTTAAGTCTGCAGTATTTGCTTATTAAAAGTGAATATTACACGTAGTTTTACACGTTCAAAAATGCTGTATTCTCTAATTTACGTGCGGTGTTACAAAAATAGTCTTGGCAACTAGTTCCAAAAAATTACAGTTTTTTTTTTTTTGTAAAATTATAAAGTATTTTACGGTGGTTAAATGTTAATAGAGCACTTCTGAAAATCCTGCTTGATATCTATTTGTCTGTCAGTTTTGTTTCCTTGCGCCATATAGGTAGAGACCTGAAAAATTTGCTGATTTATTTTGGGACAAGCTAGAATTCAAAACACGTGAGTTTATATAACTTCAGCCATTGGACCACGCGGTGTTTGACGCCTCCTGGAGAACGCTGGCCCAATCGTCGCCAACCACTGTGACAGCAGACAACCAATGCACAGTTGACATCGGCATATTTGTACATAAGAGTGTAGAGTTCAGCCTGCAGGTCGTCGAACTCGCGAATTTTTCAGGTCTCTACATGTAGGTTATATGGTAAATGAACACTTCCAGGAACCCGAAAACGTTATGCACGTGTCGATCAAGAGAAAGTGTGAAAAAACTACAAACTTGTATGAAAATTACATCTCCAAGTGTCACACTTAACACGACGTAAAGACATACGCCCCTAACACATTTATTTACAGTACATCGCTGCCTGTTTTGCTAGGAGCATGCTGGTCAGTATTTACCTTGAATATTCGCATTTACTAGCAAAAATTCGTTTTTCAAAAGTTTATTCCAAAAATTGCAATTAGGCTTGCGCTTATTAAAATTAATTTGTTGGGGAGGGGGGAGATGGATGTTCCATTTCTCATTCATTAATTATTTGTTTATTTTTTCTCCTGGAGTGATGAGGTGTTTTCAGTGTAGAGTGTTATAGCTGCTTCTTTTCTACTTTCAGCTTTCTATACATATGTTACTACGAAGTGCACAAATAAACAATGAACTGTTTAAAGTTTTTTGGGGCAAAATTTATGGTTTTGGTACCGAAAGTTATTTGAATATCGATATATTTTGAATATATCATTAAATATTTTGTTAACTTAAATTTTTTATAGATTTCTTAGAAGCGCTGTTTTCTGTTTATTTAACCCAGCCTCTGTGATACAGAACAGCGAAAACAATAACATGAAGAGAGTTTTGTATCTTAGTTTCCTGTACATTTCCACACAGTTTACTTACTGTTTCCAAATCTGTCTGTAAGATGCTGACACAATAATTAATTCTAGATGGCTACTTGAAGTTCTGCATGCCCCTAACTGTGCCTCAAATATTATAGTCGCCTTTACACGAGTAGCGCCATGTTAATAAGGTTGGGAATTATTACTATGGCACACTCCTCCTGCCATCGTTANGTCGCCTTTACACGAGTAGCGCCATGTTAATAAGGTTGGGAATTATTACTATGGCACACTCCTCCTGCCATCGTTAATCCCCACTTTATTATTGCTATGGCGCACTCCTCCTGCTATCGTTATGCCCACTTTATTATTGCTATGGCACACTCCTCCTGCTATCGTTATGCCCACTTTATTATTGCTATGGCACACTCCTGTTGCTATCGTTATGCCCACTTTATTTTGCTTCGAGAGCGGCGAACAGCAAGCATTCCAATATTGTATTAATGTTTCANTGCTATCGTTATGCCCACTTTATTTTGCTTCGAGAGCGGCGAACAGCAAGCATTCCAATATTGTATTAATGTTTCAAGTACTGTTCAACACGTAGGGCCTATACAGTAGACGCAACGTCATTCCTTTAAATTTACTAATTATAAAAATCTATGTAATTTAAAGATTTTTTTTATTTTATTGGTATGGCATAACTAGAGATACTCGAAAATCACCTAACATTTTTTGAACCGCTCTAACGAGGTTATCATTTTACGTTTGGTTCATCTTACTCANGATACTCGAAAATCACCTAACATTTTTTGAACCGCTCTAACGAGGTTATCATTTTACGTTTGGTTCATCTTACTCAGTAATTTTTTTTTGCAGACTAACAAACATTAAACTTTACAGTATCAGTATCCTCATTGGGCCAATGAAATGTGATAGTAGCTTAATGCATGCATTACGGCCAATAAGGAAAGAAAACTGTCGGGCATGTGTTCAGCACGTTGAATCCTAGTAATCAGTCAACTTTTCCTGCNACGGCCAATAAGGAAAGAAAACTGTCGGGCATGTGTTCAGCACGTTGAATCCTAGTAATCAGTCAACTTTTCCTGCGATAATACGATCGTTCCTAGGTATAGCATGCGATGTCCATACACTTGAATAGCATTGGCGCAATTCTAAAATTATAATTCGTTTGTAATAGTCTATTCACACTTTCTGAATCAAACCTTTGAATAATCAGCTTATGTTTAATGTGTTTGGTTGTTTCCTATATATGTAGTGTATCACAAGCGTTTTATACTTGTGTCAACGTAAAAGTGCCTTATTTTTGGTTAAATTAGACTTTTAATAATATTTATNATCACAAGCGTTTTATACTTGTGTCAACGTAAAAGTGCCTTATTTTTGGTTAAATTAGACTTTTAATAATATTTATGGATTATAGTACTTAATCTATAGAGACCTGAAAAATTCGCGTTTTCATTTCGGGACAAGCTAGAATTCAAAACCCCGTACGTTTGTATTGCTAATGCTATTGGTCTACCCGTTAAATTACACCTCCTGGACAACTCTGAGCCAATAACAAACACACAATAAAATGCAGACCGAATCGCCGTCTTCCGCTAATACAACAAGCAACCAATGAACAGTGATATCTGCATGATTTTGCATACGAAAATAGAGTATAGCCTACAGGTAATTGAAATCGCGAATCTTTCAGGTCTCTATTAATCTATAATTAAAATGAATAAAACCTGGAGAAAATAAGGTGTGTCGGTAATGGATAGTAATAAATAGTTTTTATGCAGAATTGTATTACACTGAGCGCGCACGAATGCGGTGCGCTGTCCCTTCGGGGTAATTTTTTTTATAAATGGTTAAGCATGAGGCGGAGGAATATCCTGGAAGTAGAACTTCAGCACAGCTTCAGAAAATTGTGAAGTAACTGTGAAAGGCCTGTATCGAATATCAAAGTCACTTAACCTTTTCAGTCGTGTAGTGGCTATCACGCAGCGGCTCATCCATTCGTTGTAGAAGATGCAGTANGAGGACGTCCATTCGTTGTAGAAGATGCAGTATTGGTTCTTAAGGTTGCTGCTTAGCTCCTTTAAGAATTGCTTACAATATCAAGCACAGTATTGTGTTTTGGTTCCGAATGTACGCGAGCTTTACGCAATTCAGAGTATAGAATCATTCCATCGCATTGCCCGCCTGGGACTACGAAGTTACCTGCGGCTGAAGTTAATTTTCATTTGACGTGTTGCAACAGCAGATTTCCTTTTATCCTGATCGACACATACGAATGTGTAGACCTGGGTTAGAGACAAGAAAGCCAATGAGCAGTTGATATCTCCTTGAGTGTGCAAACAAATATGGAGTCTAGCCTAAATGTCGATGGTCTCGCAAATTTTTACTGTCTCTACTTATCGCACAATATCCTAAACCTTTTTTGAGGTGTGTAGCGTAGGGCCACTTGCTTTTCGCGAAAACATTTACGCGAAGGATGTCCTATGGCTAGAGACCTGAAAAATTCGCGGTTGCATTTCGGGACAAGCTAGAATTCAAAACCTCGTACGTTTGTATTGCTTATTCTATTGGCCCACCCGTTAGTTTACACCTCCTGGACAACTCTGAGCCAATAACAAACACACAGTAAAATGCAGACCAAATCACCGTCTTCCGCTAATACAACAAGCAACCAATGAAAATGATTTTACATACAATGGAGAATAGCCTACAGGTCATTGAACTCGCGAATTTTTCAGGTCTGTACTTATGGCATACGTAGAGATTTCCTTTGGTCGTCGGGAGATAGCTCCTAACCTGACTGGGCCAATCAGAGTTAGGTAACTCCGACACTGAGTGTCCGTGACTCGTGGGCAGACATCCGCAATGCGTGACAGTTAAAATTATCCTATCACGCAAGTGAATCTGAGATCTAGTCTTTTGGAGTGCAAGAAGTCCTGAAAGCTTTTCGCTAAAAGCGGGTGTCCCTATCTATAGGTCTGCATGGATGTCCACAAATCACGTAATACGAGGAAAGGAGCAGACGGCACTGGGCCAATGATACTAGCCATGTACGACTCTCATCATATGTTTACGGGTAGTGAGATTTCGCGAAAATATTTCAAGACAACTTATATTTTACAACACCGTAGGCTTGCTTACCTATCTTGATTGGCTGGATTTTACTTTTTGACACGTGTTAACTGTCTGCACACGAATCGCGTAGGAGCCGTGCCGATGTTGCCGAATTCTGAATGGCCCTGTCAAATGTGTAAACGCCTTCTCAAGCAGACAGCAGCCAATTGCAGTAGACAAACTGCTGTTGGGTGCTTATGGTCTTGACGTCTACCGCGTACACGTATTTTTTTTTCGCGAAAAATCACCAGCTCTACGTGTTTTCTTCCTGTGCAGCATGTCCAGTGTATTGGGAGCAGGGAGTGGAAGGGTTTGGATGTGGAGGCAGGCGGCGTGTGTGTGCGTGCGTGTGTGCGCGCAGGGTCGTGTGGACACACGTGTGAGCGGAGAGTCTGGTGCGACCCTTCTCTGCTCGTCCTTTATGAGACTTGCTCCCTTGTGGGTGTGGGTCAGCATTCATTGCATAACCGGTCCGCGGGCAGGCAACGGTCCAGACGCCAGGGCTGTCCAGCATCCTTCCCTTCGAGATCTCATCTCCTCCGCAGCGAGCATCCTCGCCCGACTCGGGCGCGCGTTGCGATCACGGGCTGTCCACCGCGAACTGCGCACTTTTGGAATCCCTGCTTGAAAGCCCGGCGCGCGCGGGACGGTTTTTTTTTCCTTACGAGTTTCGCTAAGGCGTGTCTGCCGCGATGGAAGATTCCTTGTACGATTACATGCAAGCCTGCATGGTAGCTTGTATGGGTGGTTCTATGGAATATTTGGCCGACTGCTGGACGTTATCGTAATTGGTCATGTGCAATGTTCGATGGAAGGTTTCCTACAAGATTGAAATTTTAGCAAATCAGAGAGAGAGGGTGGTATAGTAATTTCGTTTATGTTATTTATTTTTTTGAGAAAGAGCGTAAAACTATCAAACACAAATAAATACTAAATAAAAAAACCACGAAAATGTCTACTGTGTGAAAATTAAAGTTAACATTCGTGTTTATTTAAACTAAAATTTCCAGTTATAACAACAAAACTCTGTGCATGAACACGCAATGCTGAAGTCGTGGATGAAGATCGTTCGTGAACCACAGTTGCAGAAGTAAAGTCGTAAGTATAAAAATGCACCCTCCTTTACTTGTGCTTCAACGAGTGTCGTTGGACAGGACGCTCCGAAGAACCCTCCATAACTGCTCGCATGCAGGCTCGGGTAGCAGGTCTCGTGGAAGATTCCGCTCGAGCCTGTACGGGAAATTTTATAGCGGCATGCAGGCCTACGGGTGTTATTTGAGAGCAAGGCAAAGAGCCATTTACTTGGGGATCCGTCACTGGTTTCGCCGCATACGGTACGGGTTTCCTTGCTAGCTACTATGCCATAAAAAGTTTTGAGAGCTGGTGAAAATAATAAACAATGAACTCTGCACGGCGAATAAATACTGATGCAATTCCACTTATTTCAGTTCTGGATCACGTAAACGAAAATTGTAGACGAAAGAAACGGGATGTGGTGAAGAGAACTGTTGGCCTGGAGGGACGATAACTGGCGATGCCTTTCAAAGAATTCGGGCGAGCACACGCATAACCTCAAAACTGTACACACACACGCACGTTTCTTCTATGTATTTGTTAACACTGCCCGAAACAGTCGTGTTGCCACGTAAATAATATCACGTGACACGTTTCCTTTCTCTCGTTGGCTGAGATCGGAAACTAGCAAGGAAACACGAAGAGAAAAAAAAAGCACCATTACTAGGGACAGTGATATTTCGCGAAAAGATTTCGAGACAAGATACAGTCCAAAGCACTCTAGGGTCATCCAATATCTTTGATTGGCTAAAACATGTTCTGTGGCCCGTGCTAACCGTTTGCGCACGGATCACGAAGGTTCAGTGTCGGAGTTACTTGGTCCTGAGTGGCTCGGTCAAAGACGGACACGGCGCCAGCAGCCAATGGAGGTATAACAACAGCTGAGGTGTGTATATAGTATTGAAGTCTACTGTGTGCTCCAATTTTTACGCGAAAATTCACTGGCCCTAACCATTACTATAACCGGGAAATAGTACGCTAGCCAGCATAACTGCACATAGGCATCGGTATATCCGGTGGACGAGCACGCTTAGCAACAAGCAAGACACCACGCATGCGATATCGTAAGGAAAATCACTCCAAGTGCGGCGAGCTTAAAGATCTACCTATACGCACATTGTGTATTCCTCCACCTTTCGTAAAATAAACATTGTAATGGGCCTCATAACTTTATTCATTCGTCGATCGAGTGTAACTGTGAAATAATTAGGAAAGTTAATATTGTTTTACGAATTTACTTTTCATTCGATTTTAATGCATTAAAAAAAACAGGAAACAAAAGAAATAGTTTCAGTGTTAACAAATGTTTACTTGAGAGTTTTAATTCGACTTAAAATACACGGAACTACTTTTCCAAGGACATTAACAACCTCAGTGCCCGCACGCCACTCAGTGTGCCCGTTAAACTGAGTGCATGTGGAGGCAGTCACGTTTTTCAGAAGTTGTTCATTGTCGTGGACAGCGGGTGACACTGTTTCGGCACTGGGCGAAACTGCATGCTGTGATCGCATCTCCCAACAAGCTAGATGCGAAACGTCTCTATGTGCCTGTGAAGCGGTGAGAATTTAACTGGGAGAATTTAACTAGAATTTAACACGTCGCTGGGAGACACCCAGACAAAGCGCGTGACAATTGAAACAATCTAATCCCGAAAGTGGATCTGGAGTAAAGAGCTTTGGAGTTAAGGGTTCTACCTAGTTGTAATATGGGTGTCGTGGCAAGCATGATGGGTGTCATGGCAAGCATGATGGGTGTCATTGCAAGCATGATGTGTGTCACGGCAAGCATGATGGGTATCATTGCAAGCATGATGGGTGTCATTGCAAGCATGATGTGTGTCACGGCAAGCATGATGGGTATCATTGCAAGCATGATGGGTGTCAATACAAGCATGATGTGTGTCACGGCAAGCATGATGGGTGTCATGGCAAGCATGATGGGTGTCATTGCAAGCATGATGTGTGTCACGGCAAGCATGATGGGTATCATTGCAAGCATGATGGGTGTCATTGCAAGCATGATGTGTGTCACGGCAAGCATGATGGGTATCATTGCAAGCATGATGGGTGTCATTGCAAGCATGTCTATTTAATTTTTTTTAAGTGTAGAATGTCTCGAAGTTTTTTTTTTTTTTTCGTGGGAAGAAATGAAAGTTGATATTTTCCCATTCGCAAATTTAGTTATTGAAACATAAATTTGATCATTGAAAAGTTGAAAGTCAGCGAAAATCGTTGTAAGTAGCCCTCCGTTTACGATATTTTTTCTTCTGTAAAACAGTGTTTTAAACCATACCGACAATGTTACATTTTTTTTACAGATTAGTGCTTAAAATTCTGATGAAATAACACACGCGAAGATTGTTTATGCTATGCTATGCTATGCTATTCTATGCTATGCTATGCTATGCTATGCTATCGACGTCGCAATGTATGACGGACGTGTTTGGTTAGTTCCTAAACATGTCATGTATCAAAACAGTTTTATATTTCTACTAACAAATAAGTACCTTTTTTTTAGTAAATTGAGTTTCTACTTATATTTATGTTATCTGTAAAATATAATATTGAGTTTATAATGAAAACACGAATAAAGCAGGGAGAAAAAAGGTGTGTTGGCAATACCTAGTAAGTAGACACTTGAAATATTCGCGGATTCATCTCGGGACAAGCTAGAATTGAAACACATGTATCTTAGCGTTACTTCTGTAATTGGCTCGCGACCTATTTGACACCTCCTCCAGGACTGTGAGCCAATAGTAAACAGGCAACAAAATGCAGTCCCAATCACGACCTCTCACTGTGAGAGCAGGCAGCCAATGAGCATTTGACATCTCCTTGAGTGTGCAAACAAATATGGAGTCTAGTCTAAAGGACAATGAACTCGCGAATTTTTCCGGTCTCTACTAGTAATAAATATATATCATGCAAAATAATACTACACACAGTACGTTGTCCCTTTGCTGTAATTTTCTAGACTTAGTTAAGCTTTGTTTGCATGAGGCGGAGGAATATCCTGAAAGTAGAACTTGGCAAAGCTTCAGAAAAGTTTGAAGTTACCGTTAATGCACTATACACGTAAATTATTCCATTGTTTTGCTAGTACTTCTCAGGTTATTACAGGAACACGACAGTATATAAAAAAATTTAATAATAAAAAATAATTATCCAATGAATAATGACTTTCCAGATCAGCAGAACGGGTTGTGAATCCTGTTATAGACACACTGGTTGACAGGCAGCAGTAAACTCGACACTCCATTGACAGGCAGCCAGCCAGTGATATTACTTGTTATTATGATAGGCATGTGTCGTGTGGCGTGTACCAACAGGACAGCATTAAGTGTAAACTTAGGTACCATCATAAATAGTATTCTTGAAGTGGTGTGCATACACAAGCTTGTCTCGAATGCCGATTACTAGGGGCAGTGATATTTCGTGAAAAGATTTCGAGACAAGATACAGTCTAAAGCACTGTAGGGTCGTCCAGCTTCTTTGATTGGCTAAAAAAAAAAACATTCTGGCCCGTGTTAACCGTTTGCGCACGAATCACGAAGGTTTAGTGTCGGAGTTACTCAGTCCTGAGTGGCTTGGTCAAAGACGGACACGGCACCAGCAGCCAATGGAGGTATAACAACAGCTGAGGTGTGTATATAGTATTGAAGTCTACTGTGTGCTCCGATTTTTACGCGAAAAGTCACTGGCCCTACCAATGCCTAGTGACACCCGATTTTCGCAAAAAGATGTCATAACCAGTTGTATTTTGAAAAAAACGTTTATCTCAGATCCACGTCTGTTTTTGAAGATTTACTTCCTGCGTGCCTGTCGCGAGATTGTTCCCCCGCGGGCTATATTCCAATGCCATACTGGCCTTGCAGCAGCTTTCCTTTGCTTAGTGGCGGTGCCGCCTGTTTTTCGCGAAGAAATCTCACGACTAGTTCTACTCCAAAACACGTTAATTCAAAATCAGTATCGTGGTTGGATGATTTTAACACACACACACACACACACGCGCGCGCGCGCGCGTCAAGTGTCTGCCAGCCAATCACGGACGTCCAGTGTCAGGGGTAACTTTATTCTGATTGGCCCAGTTGAGTATAAAAAGTCTTCTTCGCCGGCACGCGGCCAATAGCCATATAACATTTTCAAGCATGCACGTAAGTAGTTGAAGTCTAGCCTGAGCATACATCTTTTTTTCCTCGAGAAACAGGTGGCCCTATTTATTGGCCGCTTGTCTTCGGGAGGAGACATTCGCTCACTTGACTGGCCAATCAGAAATAGGTTACTCCGATTGTGAACGTCTCTGATTCGTGGGCGGATGCGTAAGGCGTGTAGGAAGTAAATGTTCCCAGGGTCGCCCAAAATTCGCGAAAATAATTCACGGCCTTTTGTACTTCATAACACTTAAGCTCAGATCCACTTTCTTGATTGGATGATTTACGAGTTACACGTATTAGGCGTCTGCTCGCGAATCAGAGACTCGCACTGCAAGAGTCTCCTAATTTTGATTGGCCAGCCAAGTAAGAAAATGTTTCCTCACGAAGACACACGACCAGTAAACAAATAGAAAACTACTTGTATGCCCCTGGGATATTGAAGTCTAACATCCGCGGAAATCTTTTCGTGAAAATTCAGGTGTCCTGTACATATTCCATTTGCGAATGTGGATCAACTAGCCACGAAATCTATTCACGCAGATCGGAATTTCCGTAGTTATCAATGCAATAACTAGAGACCTGAAAAATTCGCGAGTTCAATGACCTGTAGGTTATACTCCATTGTCGTATGTAAAATCACGCAAATGTCAATGTTGATTGGTTGCGTGTTGTATGAGCGGAAGACGGTGACTGGGTCAGCATCTTATTGTGGGTTTATTATTGGCCCACGGTTGTTCATGAGGTGTAAACTAACGGGTGGGCCGATAGCATACGCGATACAAACGTAACGGCGTTTTGAATTCTAGCTTGTCCCGAGATGAAACCGCGAAATTTTCAGGTCTCTCGGCGATAACATGGCGGTAGTTGCCTAGCGGCTACACCAGCGTTCTGGCCGAAGTAACGGCCGGCCATTCGGCGGGCGACTGTCAAGTCACGCTGGGAGGAAGGGAGCCGGGTTCGATACCCGGCCTCGGTCGCACGGCGGGAGGTCCTGTCTGCAAGCTCCACCCCCCCCCCCCCCNAGCGTGGTCCAGAGGCTGCTAGCTGCCTCTCCCCCGTGCCTGGAGCTTGCATCGCGTTGCAGAGTGTTTGCAATCCTGGGTTTCTGACCAAACTATTTAACGTGCCCCCTCTACGCTCACCCGCGAAAATACATCAGACCTTCACACGAGGACGGAATGGTACATTACACGCACACTGCCAATATTATTTTGGATCCCCCCGATGTAGTTAACCCGTTCAGTCCCCGTTTGCCCGATCAAGGACATGTTGCGCAAGAAGGATGCTTATGATCGGCGCTGTACTCAACAAGGAACCAGTGGCCGGTGTTTCGAACGTCTTCCTTGCGACAAATCTGATTCGTTGAAGTGTCTGCATCTCTCATTCGTGAATGGTTAATACTGACACCAACCAACGCTCGGCACGTTGTTCACTGTCTGCGAGAAGCTCGCTCGACACAATTATAGCGCACGTCATAAAATTAAACGATTGCAGCACTCGGATTCCGAAATTAATTCGGGACCGAAAGTGTTTAAAAACGGCATTTCAGACTGCCGTATCTTAACCCCTTAACGAAAACATTAATTTTTAGTTCCAGGTATTGCAAAAGAGGAAAATTTTGGTCTGTAAAGTACTTTCGCATTTCTTATAACTAGGGCCAGTGACTTTTCGCGTAAAATCGGAGCACACAGTAGACTTCAATACCATATACACACACCTCAGCTGTTGTTATACCTCCGTTGGCTGCTGGTGCCGTGTCCGTCTTTGACCAAGCCACTCAGGACTAAGTAACTCCGACACTGAACCTTCGTGATTCGTGCGCAAACGGTTAACACGGGCCAGAACATTTTTTAGCCAATCAAAGAAGCTGGACCACCCTACAGTTCTTTGGACTGTATCTTGTGTCGAAATATTTTCGCGAAATATCACTGCCCCTACTTATAACAACCGACACTGTGGGACCTAAGGAAAGGGTTTCAGTAGATCCATGACAGATAAAGCAACCAATCTGAAAATAGTTGGCATGTCAGTGGCAACCAATAGCACCAGCCAGGGAAAGGGGCTGGTTTTATTGGCGCTAGCCTCTTACCTTGTACAGCACCGACCATGACTGTACCTGTGCTGCAACATGTCAGGAGTAACGAGTGTACTCGTGGTAATAATATATTAGGTGGTTAAAACATACCAGCCGGACACGAGCCAAACTACGATAGGAGCCTGTATCTAACTTTACTACAGACTTCTCATCAATAAAATGACAGGGTCACCGCTGAAAGTGCCGTAGGTAGACGCAGTACTACGAGAACACTGCACGCCAGTTCAGAGTCCTGCGCGTAGCGGCGATGGTTCTCTTGTAGCGCGTGCCAATGTAGCCCTTATAGCTCCGGCGCTTCTCGACCAAAAAAAAAAAAGGAGGAAAACGACACAGGCAGGCGGCGTTCTTAGCCTCCTTTGTACACTGCAGAGACAAAAAAACTGGTACACCTGCCTAATATCGTGTAGGGCCCTCGCGAGTACGCAGAAGTGCCGCAAGACCACGTGGCATTGCCTCGACTAATGCCTGAAGGTATGCAGGAGGCATTGAAATTTGCGCCAATTTGAGAAAGGGTTACACGTCTGTCACGTTTAATGATTCTCGTCAGTAGTCGTTTGTTCCGTTCTTTCACGATCTTTTTTCCGGCCGCAGCGATGTCGAAGATGTGATGTTTTACCGGATCCCCGATATTCACGGTACACTCGTGAAATGGTCGTACGCGAACATCCAAATGTTATCGCTACCTCGGTGATGCTATGTCCCATCTCTCGTGCGCCGACTATAACACCACGTTCAAACTCACTTAAATCTTGATAACCTGCCATTGTAGCAGCAGTAACCGATCTAGCTGCCGACCGCATCGCGTTACTCTGATTGGTTCCATACCTCTGTTATTTGCATACGCACGCATATACCAGTTTTTTTTTTTTTGGCTCTTCAGTGTACAACCGCCACACATCAGGCTGGCAAACCTACGAGATGATCTGTGCCGACCGTGTGTGGAGGCCTGGCTGATTCGCGAGTTCATTCACCTGCAGTCTGGACTTCACTGTCCTTACGTACAATCATTCAGGATATAGACTGCTCGTCGTATACTTGCGGTCGCAGTTAAGGCGATGATTGAGCCTGCACTT
This sequence comes from Clitarchus hookeri, assembly GCA_002778355.1. Taxonomy (NCBI): domain Eukaryota; kingdom Metazoa; phylum Arthropoda; class Insecta; order Phasmatodea; family Phasmatidae; genus Clitarchus; species Clitarchus hookeri. The sequence continues at coordinate 173,172 of NQII01003541.1, forward strand.
CGTTGCACATTTATTACGTCTCAATCCCGTGCACGGGATTTGAAAACGGAAATGCGAGATCTTCTTCTAGTAGAGACAGAGAAAGCTATTTCAACTTTGCATTCAGTCTCGCAACAAACATAATTTTACCTGTACAGTATGAAAAAAAAATTTCAAGAGGCATCCGAATACTATCAATTTATATAGGATAATTAACCCGTTCAGTCACCTAGTCTACGATCGTGGGCGTGTTGCACACAAAGGATATTTATGGCCTGTGCTGTAAGCAGCAAGGAATCAGTACCCAATGCCTCGTGAGTATTCACGACGGGTAATCTAATTGGTGGACGTTATCACGCCTCTCGTCTATGAATGGCTGATGGTGACGTCTTTGAGCACGCAGCACGTTGTTAATTGGCTATGAAAGGTACATTGGACACGAGTACAGTGCTCAGCGTAATGTTACACGATTGCAACACTTCGGCTCACAAATTAATGCATCACAGAACGGGTTAAAACGGAGATTTGCGCGGTTTGTTTATAATTTTTTAGAAATGCAGCTTAGTTTTGTCTTATGTCTTGCAACTTCACGAAAGGGGTTTGACCTCCAACCCTCCCCCCCNAGCAGAGACACTGGAAACTCGCGAAAATTGTTCGAGCCAACTTATCTTCGATAACACTCTACCCAGTTTAGCAATTTATGAATGCCATGGTTGATAGAGGCTTCTCTGAGCAAGTTCTTTGCATGCAAATCACAAACGGTTTGATATAGATAATCAGAATCCCCACAGACACAATGAAAAGGGATAGCAGCTTCATACATGCATGACGGCCAATAAGGAAAGAAAATGGCCGAGCATGTTGTACAGTAGACGTTGAATTGTAACAAACAGTCAACTTTTCCCGAGATAAAACATCATCTCTAATTATGTGCTTAGCATGGGCGTAATTGACTCCACCACTGACTCCGTAATGCGGTGGGCGAAAAGGGTGATGGGGAAAAAGGGAAGGGGGGGGGGTGAAGTGGAGTCCTGAAGGCTAAGGGAACCGCAAACTTTTGCAGTTTACTTGTATGTATGCCACCCGATATACGTTAAAATAATTCATGACAGGTTGTATTTCATAACAGTTTAGCTGATATACATTTTCGTGGTTCGATGATTCACACCTTATGCGCAAGGCCAGTGATTTTTCGCGTAACAATACTATATATATATATATACATTTCAGCTGTGTCGTCGTGCCTCCATTGGCTGCTGGTGTCGTTTCCGCATTTGACCAAAACCACTCAGGATTCTGTAACTCCGGCACCGAACCTTCTCGACTCGTGCGGAAACAGTTAACGCGGACCACGACAAGTTTCAGCCAGTCAAAAAAGGCTGGGCGAGCCTACAGTGCTTTTGAACTGCGCCTTGTCGCTATAATAACGCTGCCCCCTACCTATGCGTCTTACGTGCCTGCCCTCGAATGGCAGGCATACAGGCTTGTACCGGAGAAACTTAACTCTATGGTTGGTCGCTTGAGTAAGATAATGCATCCTCACGAATACGAGTGACTAGTAAGCGAAGGAAGACGGCTGCAGCGGCCGTGGTGCGTTGAAAAAAAAAATGGCGTGTGGGGAGTGCACCCAGGGCAAGGCAACAACACCCTCCGAGTGACGGTCTTTCCAGCTGGGACCCATAGGTGACCGTCATCCCCGAACATGACAGAAATGAAACCCTGGAATGCAAGGGCGGGGGAAACGGGAGTACCCCGAGAAAACCCTCCGGCGTTGAAATGTGGCGTGGTTGGCAATCTTCTCGCGAGAATCGGGTGGTCCTATTGCTTATTTTTTGTGCAGTCGCATTCATTCCATATATGTATTGCTTCCTATTTTACTCATTCAGTTTATCCGTTTCAGTTGAATTTAGTCATAAAAAAAATATTTCCGAAAACTTAAAAAATAGTTTATTTAATTGGCGTCCGGAAAAAAAATGATTTAAAGCGTTTATTGTGCAAAACACTCGAATGCTGTGTAGAACAGGGACCCAAATACATTTTGCTTTGCTGGGGGGGGGGGGATTGAAAAAATGTCTCCAGCGTGACTCATGCTTCTCTATAAGTTATGGAATAACGCTCGTGGGTCAATTGTAAACGCCACACAAACGTACAAACTATTACATTCTATCTTGCCTCGAGATGAATCTGCGAATTCTTCAAGTCTTCGGCGGTGAATCGATAAGGTCAGTATAATTTCACATATCCGTGTAAGGGCAAAGCTTGCATTTTTTTTTTTTAAATCGACGTTTGAATTAAATTTTTGCAATTTGATTACGATTCCTGGGTAGAGACAGGATAGTTTCGCGGATTTTGTAGCCTGTGGACCATACTCTCACAGTCCTTTGTATTATCGAGCATCAGCTATTTGTCCGTTGATTACTCTTCCGGTGATTACCTCCAACTTTTCTGTTGCACTGCTAAAGTTCTACTTCCAGGATTTTCCTCCGCCTCATACAAACAAAGCTTAACCAAGTCTAGAAAATTACACCACACTGAGAAAAGAGTTATTTTAGTACACCAAATATATTTTTGTTTGCGTGGCGTTTGTTTCAACTAAACGATTTTTTTATTGGTACAGCCAAGCCTGCGTTGCACCAAATGAATGAAATTTGTTCACAAAGCCAGGAAATTTATTCAAAACCATTTGGTTCATGCTTAACAAATATTTTGTTGTTTCAGCATGTTAAATATTTATCGTAAACAAAGGCATCGTTGCAATTTGCCAACAAAATAATATGTTTAGCTACGTGTGATATATTTGGAACAAAGAATTTGGTTGCAGCGAACAAATATTTTGTTGGAGACAATACACGATTTGGTTGAGTTTCGCCTTCTTTGTTAACTGCGCGTTCAAAGCAATCGCCCATTTTTTTAAGTTAGAAGTCCGCGCACGAGACTGTCTTGAAAATGACTGATCAAATAACCAAGAAAGATTTTGGAAGACAACCTTTCGCATTCTTGCGCTCTCAGTTCAATTATATTTGCACGAGAACTAATTCTTACAACGCATTACCAACACATATATTTTCTCTCTGTACTTATTCATATTTATTATAAATGGATGAAGTATTATAATTTAAGTATAAAATATAAGGAAACGTTAAATTTAACAGAAAATAAGATACATTTATGTTAACAGAAGTGTTAAAAGATTACGATACATTACATAGTTAGGAGATTACCAAACATGTCACACACGTTCTGATTCAAAAAGTGTGAAGTTACTACGTATAAACTATAGCCGGTTTCACCCCCACCCCCCTCCCCCAGGGAACAGACAGAACGGTATTCAGTCCTTGTTCAGTTGCAGGTTTTTTTATTTACACTCCAGGGCGTGTGTAATAAGCTTGGGTCCAATCAGATGTTCACGAGTTTAAATTCTAACTTGATCGAGAAATTAAATATTTCAGTCGCTATAAAAATTACTGTAATATTATCTGTTGCAATGAATGATAATTTTTGTTCGGGAGTGTCATTTGCATGTGTAGCGTGTCTGGCCGAGCGTTCTTTTCTCTCCTCTCATTTTGCTCGATACGGCGGCACTGCTAAACCTCTTTTTTTTTCTTTTTTTATTCGCTTTATCCTCGTCGCTGCCTTCTTCCTTCTCCGTCCGCCGCTACCGCAGTGTGCGCGCTCTCTGTCGTCGCCCGGATCCCACTCCCGCGGAGTCCCGAGCGGAGCCGAGCGCCCGCCGCCGGAGACTGCCGAAGCGACGGGCTTGGAGGTTTGACTCGGCGGACGGTGCAGCCGCGAGCAGTAGGTCTCTGTGTGCTCGCTGGGCGTTTGGCCGTCGCTCCGTTTTTTCTCTCTCTCTCTCGTCCCTGCGCGTGTGAAAATTGTGCTTTCAAGTTCCTTGCTGTGTGACACCCGCACCGATGGAGGATCTTATTTTACTATTAACGTCGCTGTGACCGCGTTTCAGCACTAGGAGAAAGCAGGTTAGTTGGAGTTGTATGGCCTCGAGAGTGAGTGTGTGGTGTGCTGGTGGAATATGTTAAACCCGGAGCTGGCTTGCTCCTACTCGTGTGGATTACGTGCAAGTCCGGCGCAGGCTGGCAAACCTACGAAACATATGTTCCGCTGGGGCGACGCCGGACCAAGCTTCGCGTACCAGCATGCTGCGCATCCAGGGTATGTCCGACATCGGCACGTCATGTTGTGGTCACTGTGCACGTCTGTGCTGAGGATCATTGATTGATTGTTGGCGAGTGGCTTCTGGGAGAGAGGGGCGGAAGGGGGTTTTTGGCTGACACGTGCATTGCCTGCGCTTAGCTAAGCTGCGCGTAAAAGCAATCTTTCGTCGCCGTACCCGCGTTTTCTGCGTCATTGTCTCATGCAAATCTTGTTTTCAAAATGGCCTCTTGAAGGGCTTTTGTTTTATGCATAATCACGCCATGTACAGTTTTTGCGTACGTGTGCGAATCGCACGTAGAACGCAGCGGTAATCGACGTCATAATTCGCATTACCCGTAGGGACTTGCGTTATTTTACGATTCCTCGCATATTGTTGCAAGTCGGTACCCCTACGTAATACGAAGAACGAGTATGGTGATGAAGCGACTGCTTGGTTCATGGATCGAAAGTGTTGGGAAACGTTGCGTAACACAGCGTGTGCGAGTGTGAAACTCCGGTCTGTCGCTATCTGAACGTTCAACCGTGTTATCAAGGTGGTGTTATCAGCTTTGATAACTCGTGTTTGCCATTTCCTTCCCCCCCCCCNTCGAGAAAAAAAAAGGCTGGATAGCGGTGTTACAAGACTGTGTAACAACCTTTAAAAAATGTGACTGCCTCCAACGTGCATGTATTTTAACGAGCACGTTGAGTGACATGCGTCCGGCAAAGGGGGTAAACGACTAAGGGAAAGTAATCCCGTGGTTCGACATTGTATTCAAAGTGTTAAGTAAACATTTGTGAACAATGAAATTATTTATTTTACGTCGTGTTTTTTTTTTTTAATGGAAGTAAGTGTAATAGTTATGAAATGTGTGAAGTAGTTTCGACGCGCATGAATAAAGTGACGAAGCCCCGTGGGCAGTGTTAATTGCACGCGTGGCGTAAGGACACGCGATGCGCATGAAAGTAGTGCTCGAGCAGGGGGGGTTTTTTTGAAAAAGTGTTCGGTTCGCCGCGGGGCAGCGTAAGGCCGGGCAGCAGCGGCGTCGCGTGCGGCGGCGATGGTATCGATCCCGGCCGGTCGGGGAACGCGCGTCGTCGTCGTATCGAACAACGAGCGTGCAGCGCAGTGTCGGCGCGGGCTGCTGCCCGGGCACACGGCCGTGCCGGCGCGACGAACGAGGGAGGCGTGCGTGTGACCTTTTCCAGCAGATGAGGTCATGTTGGTGAGCGGGTGACGGCATCGCCGTGTGGGCCCGCGCGTCGCGGTAGTGCAGGCAGGCAGG
>NQII01003541.1:182557-203907 GCA_002778355.1 Clitarchus hookeri
GTGTTCGGCACTTGTCTTGCAGCCAGCGGACAACGTGAGATTGGCGTTAACCATTCATGTCAGAGAGGCGTAGGAAACGCCACGAATCAGACCATCCACAAGGAAGACTGTGTACAGCACCCGTCATAACTACCATTCGCGTGCAACGTGTACACGATCCGCTTCCAATAAGCCTGGTCGAACAAAGTTGGGACAGCCGTGACGTCGTCGAGACGTCATGAACTCCGCCATGTTTGCCTGAAGAAGTTGTACGGCTTCGACAGCTTCCGTCAAAACATCTGGAGACTACCGGTTCTGAAATTTCTTCGATCTTTGACAGGCTCAGCCAATCAGAATCGTGCACGACACAAGAGTGGACGTCACGAAACTTTAGAATAACGAAAAAAAAATTCTGGAAACGAAATAAGTTGTGAAGATAATTTACGTTGATGCTGCCTAGGCGTGAATGCTATTTTTAATGAATATCGTACATAATAATAGGAACTCTGAGATTAAATTTCATTGTACAATAAACACATCTGATAAATAAAATGTGAATTAAGTAAATAAGTGAAAATACAATACAATTTGTTTTCCTGTAATAAAGAAATAACTACAACGTTTAAGCATATCGTAAAAAAAAATATCGCCATATCTTAGGCCAGTAGTCATACTATGGTTAATTGTGCCTAGGCTAGGAACAAAACGAGTTTTCATATGGGAGAGTTTGGCATAGGGAAAATTTCCGCCGCTAGGTGCGTAGTGTTCCAAATGAGGTCACTTTTAATTAAAAAATTTAAGCTACGTGAATAATAAAAGGGAAAATGATTTTACTTAGTTACGGAGTTATTTTTTATTCAATTTATGATTATTGCAATTTTTTTTTAACGTTGAAAACAGAGAAAAACTGGTACACATGCGTCACTAGCGCTTATCTAGTTGCGAAAAATGTTAGTTGCCAAACTAAAAGCATTGAGCTTCGTAACCTGAGTAGAATAAGCCTTGGTCATACGTACGCCATTTGCGCTGTAACGTGACTGGAGTGGCAAATGGCGTTAACAGAGAACGTTCAACCGGCTATACGCAAAAACAAATGCTAACAATTGAACGTGGAAAAAACATGTCGGGAAAGTAGGTGTTTTATCAAATACAAAAAAAAAAACTTTTCTATTCCGATGTTTTAAGATTTTGAATCGAAAATGTTTGTCACGAATCTTGTAAACTTGTGCCGTGTTGTGTGAAATGTTGGAATTACTGAGCGAACGAAAATAATTGAAGGGAAAATATGGTATGTACTTGCTTACTTATTGAGCGTAAATCGTTATCACAGAAATAAGTGATTTGTGATATTGAATTTATCAGATTCCTGAGAACGTTATGCTCAGCCATGGTGATTTTTCGCAAAATATTTCTCGCCTAAGTAGTCTGCTAACGACCTTAACCTCTGTGGTTTCCTAATACTTTTAGGATTGAATGACTTATTCGCAGGTTGAATTATGTAGGTTCAGTGTTTGAGCAACAGAAATCTAATTGGGCCAGTCAAACAAGAAGATGCTACTTCGCTTGCACGAACTGCAGCCAATCAGAAAAGGGATGTTGCAACACGCGCATAGGACGTTGAAACCTAACACGCTGTCCGACGTTTTCGCATTAAATCAACTCGCAGTAGAACTTTTTGCACGTTTTTAGAAACAAAGGAAACTTAGTTGCTAAATATTTTCTTGTAACTATTCAACTGAAATACTGCATCTTTACAATGCACCGTTTTGCGAAACATGCACTTGTTATTTTATGCAGCTCCATGTTTATAATGAACATGAAGTCTACAGTACTCACTTGTTAATATGCTACGTTAGTTCCACAAATTCCGCATTAATAGTTCGTAAAATTTGCTGTATTTTGCTAGTAGTGTCACAAAAATAATCTAAGTGACTGTAGTTTCCAAATAGGTCTTTGTAATAACACAGAAAAATATTTGTGTGAATTTTCTTGCTAAGCCATATTTTTTTTGGTGGGTGGATAATTTCCAGTTACTACCGTTGCTTTCAAACGTAAAATACTTGTGTCCTTCGAAGAGAAGTATTTTGCTGCAGGATAGCAAAATAAGAGTTTGTGTTTTTGTTCAGCGTATAAATCTTCATTTACCTGTTTTTCACGGGATATTAAACATTTTACGAAAATACCTTTTTGCATCAATGTGGGCCGAGACATGCCTAAAATNCCTGTTTTTCACGGGATATTAAACATTTTACGAAAATACCTTTTTGCATCAATGTGGGCCGAGACATGCCTAAAATCATTTAACATGTGAAATCCTATCGTTTCGTTAGATCGAGCGGGCATTAGGGATTAGGCGTTTGCCGCCTGCACGCCGGTATTCATGTCGCAAAACTTCGTTTCGCTTGAAAGGCGGGATTTGTGCTGATCTGCGGGGACTTCTGCTGACGCCAATTCGCCTCCTCCACGTCGAAGCTGGTTTGCAAACGGCCTTGCCTCGTCGCGCGTTAACCGATCAGAAAACCCGGGCGTTTGTTAGTGCTACCGCTCCTGGTTATGCGGCAAGGGACTTGGAGTAGATTGNTTAACCGATCAGAAAACCCGGGCGTTTGTTAGTGCTACCGCTCCTGGTTATGCGGCAAGGGACTTGGAGTAGATTACAGGGGACTTCACATGCTACTACAGGGCGACCAGAGTAGATTGCAGGGGACTTCATATGCTACTACAGGTCGATCAGTGTCTGGGAAAACCTGGAAAAGCCAGGAAAATTTATGTTAGTTCATGGAATTTAGATGAAATCGTTAGACATGTATTTAATTGGGAAATAAATATTGAATTCTAGCACTTCTGCTACATGCCGTCACAAGAATTGTGCTGTGCATTCATTATTTTGATTCATCCCACCTTTTTGTATTTAGTGCAGCGTATCTTTGTGTTATGACTTTGTTTCGGGCTTACAGATTGCTTCTTCTCCACCTCCGTGCCACGTATCTCTTTTCCAAGTGCCATATTTGTGTGTTTATATATATATATATATATATATATATATATATATNAGGTTAAAAGTTTAGTGTGCAACGGAAGTTGCGCGCGCACAGTGTAACGAAATTCGACAGTGAACGTGGTAGGGGGTATGAACCAACACTGAAATACAAATTGTTATATTTGCGTGGTAACAAAACTAAAGAGTAGGGTTTTGAAGTTGTACTTATTTTGGCACGTGTCTTTCTTCGGTCATTTTATCGTTTTCCTACTTGCATGAATTATTTGCATACGTAATAAAATTTTATCCTAGTCACTCCAAAGAAGTGTAACTTCTAACGCGCGTGCATAAGTCCACGCACTCATGTTTTTTTTTTGTATTGGCTGTACTGGTGTTCGGCACTTGTCTTGCAGCCAGCGGACNTGTACTGGTGTTCGGCACTTGTCTTGCAGCCAGCGGACAACGTGAGATTGGCGTTAACCATTCATGTCAGAGAGGCGTAGGAAACGCCACGAATCAGACCATCCACAAGGAAAACTGTGTACAGCACCATTCATAACTACCATTCGCGAGCAACGTGTACACGATCCGCTTCCAATAAGTCTGGTCATGAGCGCCGCCATGTTTGCCTGAAGAAGTTGTACGGCTTCGACAGCTTCCGTCAAAACATCTGGAGACTGTACCGGTTCTGAAATTTCTTCGATGTTTGACGTGCTCAGCCAATCAGAATCGTGCACGACACAAGAGTGGACGTCACGAAACTTTAGAATAACGAAAAAAAAATTCTGGAATCGAAATAAGTTGTGAAGATAATTTACGTTGATGCTGTCCAGGCGTGAATGCTATTTTTAAGTGAATATTGTACATAATAATAAGAACTCTTGAGATTTTAAATTTCACTGTACAGCAAACATATGTGATAAATAAAATGTGAATTAAGTAAAGAAGTGAAAATACAATACAATTTTTTTCCTGTAATAAAGAAATAACTACAACGTTTAAGCATATCGTAAAATAAAAAAAAAATCGCCATATCTTAGGCCAGTAGTTATACTATGGTTAATTGTGCTCAGGTTAGGAACAAAACGAGATTTCTTATGGGAGAGTTTCGCATAGGGAAAATTTCCGCCGCTAGGTGCGTAGTGTTCCAAATGAGGTCACTTTTAATTAAAAAATTTAAGCTACGTGAATAATAAAAGGGAAAATGATTTTACTTAGTTACAGAGTTATTTTTTATTTAATTTATAATTATTGGAATTCTTTTTTTTAAACGTTGAAAATAGAGAAAAACTGGTGTACATGCGTCACTAGCGCTTACCTAGTGGCGAAAAATGTTAGTTGCCAAACTAAAAGCATTGAGCTTCCTAACCTGAGTAGAATAAGCCTTGGTCATACGTACGCCATTTGTGCTTTAAAGTGACTGGAGTGGCAAATAGCGTTAACAGAGAACGTTCAACCGGCTATACGCAAAAACAAATGCCAACAATTGAACGTNTTATCAAATAAAAAAAAAAAAAAAAAAACAACTTTTCTGTTCCGATGTTTTAAGATTTTGAATCGAAAATGTTTGTCACGAATCTTGTAAACTTCTGCTGTGTCGTGTAAACTGTTTGAATTACTGAGCGAGCGAAAATAATTGAAGGGAAAATATGGCATGTACGTACTTACGTATAGAGCGTAAATCGTTATCACAGCAATAAGTGGTTTGTGATATTGAATTTATCAGATTCCCGAGAACGTTATGCTCAGCCATGGTGATTTTTCGCAAAGTATTTCGTGCCAAAGTAGTCTGCTAAAGCTAATACTTTTATGATTGAATGACTTATTCGCAGCTTTTCGCAGGTTGAATGATGTAGGTTTAGTGTTTGAGCAACAGAAATCTAATTGGGCCAGTTCGCTTGCACGAACTGCAGCCAATCAGGAAAGGGATGTTGCAACACGCGCATAGGACGTTGAAACCTAACACGCCGTCCGACGTTTTCGCATTAAATCAACTCGCAGTAGAACTTTTTGCACGTTTTTAAAAACAAAGGAAACTTAGTTGCTAAATATTTTCTTGTAACTCGTCAACTGAAATACTGCATCTTTACAATGCACCGTTTCGTGAAACATGCACGTTCATTTTATGCATCTCCATGTTTATAATGAACATGAAGTCTACAGTACTCACTTGTTAATATGCTACGTTAGTTCCACAGATTCCGCATTAATGGTTCGTAAAATTTGCTGTATTTTACTAGTAGTGTCACAAAAATAATCTAAGTGACTGTAGTTTCCAAATAGGTCTTTGTAATAACACAGAAAAAATATTTGTGTGGATTTTCTTGCTAAGCCATATTTTTTTTGGTGGGTGGATAATTTCCAGTTACTACCGTTGCTTTCAAACGTAAAATACTTGTGTCCTTCGAAGAGAAGTATTTTGCTGCAGGATAGCAAAATAAGAGTTTGTGGTTTTGTTCAGCGTATAAATCTTCATTTGCCTGTTTTTCACGGGATATTAAACATTTTACGAAAATACCTTTTTGCATCAATGTGGGCCGAGACATGCCTAAAATCATTTAACATGTGAAATCCTATCGTTTCGTTAGATCGAGCGGGCATTAGGGATTAGGCGTTTGCCGCCTGCACGCCGGTATTCATGTCGCAAAACTTCGTTTCGCTTGAAAGGCGGGATTTGTGCTGATCTGCGGGGACTTCTGCTGACGCCAATTCGCCTCCTCCACGTCGAAGCTGGTTTGCAAACGGCCTTGCCTCGTCGCGCGTTAACCGATCAGAAAACCCGGGCGTTTGTTAGTGCTACCGCTCCTGGTTATGCGGCAAGGGACTTGGAGTAGATTGCAGGGGACTTGATATGCTACTACAGGGCGACCGGTGTCCGGGAAAATCCTGGAAAAGTCAGGAAACAATTTATGTTGGTTCATGCAATTTAGATCAAATCGTTAGACATGTAGGTATTTAATTAGGAAATAAATATTGAATTCTAGCACTTCTTCTACATGCCATCACAAGAATTGTGCTGTGTATTCATTATTTTGATTCATCCCACCTTTTTGTATTTAGTGCAGCATATCTTTGTGTTATGACTTTGTTTCGGGCTTACAGATTGCTTCTTCTCCACCTCCGTGCCACGTTTCTCTTTTCCAAGTGCCATATTTGTGTGTTTATATATATATATATATATATATATAATGGCTTTTCCCCGCTGAATTAGGTGGATTTTTAACACCTGCAGTAGAAAAATCACTCTGTCAGTGGTTGTTGGTTTTTTTTGCCAGCAGATTAAATGTTTTCGTCTTGTTACTCACGTCTTTTAAGTAATTGTACTAACACATTTAAATTTCGCTGCCGTTTATTAGCGATATACCAGTTACATCTTCTCAAAAGCTGGTGTAAGTTTTGCTGCACAAATTCCACCCGGTGTAACCGCACCACTTGAACCTCCAGAGCTGGTTGAAGTTGGCAGTACTGTAGCATGTCACTCCCGCCCGGAAAACCGCGCCAAATCTACCTCGTCGCACCGGAATCTTCACAGCGTAATAAGTTGTACACCTTGAAGATTCCGAGTAAATGATACCATAGCACGATCATGGCGTGACTAACAGGGAGTACTAATATGTTTTCTAGTACAAGAACTAAACAAACTGCAGTGATTTGCTGTAGATATATCAGTTGTAATTGTTTTGTGTAAGTGCTTCTTCGGGAATTATATTCAGTACATGTAATGGCAGCTTAGTGTGCAGTTAATTATTTTCCTTACAAATGTTCGTGACTTTTGAAAATGTAGCGTTTTTTTTTTNTTTTTTTTTTTTTTTTTGTGGTTTTTGAACGTTGTCTATTGGAAAACGAAAGACAGCACCTGGCAACATTGCGTTTTAATGGTATTTTGTAGGCCTGAATATTTGTTACACCAAGGAAAAACATCCATAAAGGAAGGCTGTATTATTGGTATTTTTTGAGTAAGTTTGCCAGGGAAAAGTAACAGGATACCAGGAATAGTCAGGGAAACTCCAGGCAATTTGTCAGACGGATAATGCAAGCCGCTTTTTCGCATCCTTTATCTGCCACTATTTACTGCACAGGTTTTGTCATTACATCAAAAAACATAATACACCACGAAATTAAAATACAGTTACAGAGTTTCAAATATGAGAAATCATATAAAATATAGTTTTACATACATAACACAGACAATTTATATCACATATAATTACAGACACTATACGGATATATTAATGTAATGAATATGCGGCACGAAACAGAATACCTAGAAGACTATACATAAAAAATTTCATTTAATGAATATGGAGCAAATTTTAGGATGTAGTCTTTGAGGTTTTTAGGTTGCAGTCTTTGTATTAACTTACAGTCGCAAATAATTATGAGCTTTAATATTCGAAAAAAAAAATATATAGCCTATATAAATTATTAGGCCATACAAATGTGTGCCAAAAATTGTAACACAATTGAAAAAATTTCCGCACTTCTGCATAAAGAGTTGGAAACGAGTTACCTAAAAATTGTGGGTTATGCTACCAACAAACGTTTTTTGATATTACAAGTCTCTTACAAGCGGTCGTTTTGCTACAGCGAAAACGTTGATAAAAATTTGGAAAACTGGGTCCGTAGATGCACAAAAATGTCACAGGAAATTAAAAACGGTGTTAAAATAATCCTTCGAAACCACGTTTAAATGTTGTTCGCTCTGTTGCCGTTACAATCTCAGTGGTGCGAGTCACCTCAAATTAGTGGAAACCTTGGCTTGCTGAGATAATTTCAGCAGTTTGCTGAATTTTAATACGTCCCTTTTAATCTCGGTTATTTTCTGTAGCGGCACATCTGCCATTCTCGTGAACTTAGAAACGCGAAAGGTGTTAACGAAGATATGTTTGTGAATNTGCCAAAGGGAATCCTCCCTCTCATAAATGGTTTGTTTTTTCCCCTTGCTCGTGTAAGAAAAATTATTTCCCTGCCAGTCAGCGAAAGTGATTTTCCCTCCTCGAAGAGAAGTAATGCACGATTGATGAGGCTAATCGTTCCCCACGTACAAATCGCAGACGAAGCTAGATGCCTACTCGAGATGGACCGTGGTGACTGGAAAACACGTCTAGCCACATTTCCTGTCGCCTTTGCTGTATGTACTTAGTTTCACACCAGGTACGGACGGGAGACATCAAACTCCGCAGCGCGTTTATAACTTATAAGCAGGCGCAGTGATATTTCGCGACAAGATAAAGTCCGAAGCACTGTAGGGTCGTGCTGNTGGCCCGTGTTAACCGTTTGCGCACGAATCACGAAGGTTCAGTGTCGGAGTTACTTAGTCCTGAGTGGCTTGGTCAGNCCAATGGAGGTATAACAACAGCTGAGGTGTGTATATAGTATTGAAGTCTACTGTGAGCTCCGATTTTTACGTGAAAAGTCACTGGCCCTACTTATAAACTAGTGCGTGTTTCTGCCAACAGATATCAGCAATTCTACTGGAAAACGCTAATCTTCAAAAAGTTCGTATTCACCAAAAAAAAAAGTTCCCTCCTTCTCATTTAAAGGTTTAATTCACGCCGCAAGGACAACCCATTTTCTACTCGTTTTCTGCAAAATGTCGGTGAGCATGTAATCTGCGACCTTAGGCGTCGAGTGCGGGGGGTAAAGGGAGGTGATCGCCGCTGCACTTTCCATCCAGCAGGGGCGTTGTCCCACGGGGTCGATAAACTGTGATTAGTCACTACTCCATTTTGTAACAAGTGTTTATAACTTATTGCAAACCGCTTGCCTCGTTATTTTCAAAATACATCTTGTTCACAGGCCTTTACATAACTAAAAACAACAGTGTTTAATTAGGGATTATTTTATTTAAATATTTAAAACCTTGGCCTACCTACATTAAATCAGGGTTCGTGCGGTCCTTACAAGTCCTTTTTTTTTCATTAGGTCCTTTAAGGCCCGTAATATTTCATCGCAGCTGAAAGTCTCATGAAAATATTGATTTGTCCCAAACGTGTTTTACTTACAGAAAATATTTTCACTATTGCTTCTTGCATCCGACTTGCATTGTCCACTTAATTACCGCTAGTGGCCGAAGAATGATACGACTAACAGCATTAACATTTCCCATATGATTTGCTATAACTGGTAAGGTAAAATGTAGTTCCTATTATGGTAATGATGGTTAATTTGTAGTGTACATTTTTTTTGGGTGAGTCCATTAACATCCTTAAAAATTACTTTTAAGAAGCTCGTAATTTTTTTGTTCAAAAGGAGTACGAGCCCTGGAAATAAGTGTTACATATGTGCATAATCGCATGCACAAACATACAATGCAGAGAATAGATAATATTTAAACGAACATGGGTACTTTCACAGAAATGTCCAGACTTGCCGCCCTTCTCGAAACACGTAGTTGGTACGTGTGTCTTCAATCCTTCACGTTCTCTTGTGTTCAAAGTAGAGATGGGTCGTCGAGTATCAACCTGTTACTTTGTCTTTGTCACCAACTCGTGACAGGTGCCGTAAAGGAGTACTCCGCCGGAGTATCATTTCAACATTCGTCAGCTTGTAGGGTCTGCTGTTCCATGGAACACTGGTAAAATTTTAATGATCACATTCAAAATAGTGCTGTTAAAGTTGGAATTCAATTTCCTGGTTTCCTTTTGAACAGTTTACATATTGCGAGTTCATTATTGTGTGGAAAATTTTCTTACCCGTACTTTACTTCGCTGTAACAGACATCGCACAGTATAAAGGCTGTTAACGTCAAAGTTAGCAGTTTTGAAATCAACTTCTGAAAAATGTCACTGCCTTTACCTGCGCATAGTTTAGCGGGCACATTTAGAGGAATGCGGCCGCTGAGGTTGGTACCGGCGGTGGGAAGGTAGTTCCATGTCTTGGCGTTGAATTAAAAGCGTCAAGTAGGCATTTGTGAATACTGAAACTATTTATTTCCTTTCCTGTCTCTCTAATGCATAAAAAAGGAATTATAGGCAAATTCGGAAAATACTTTCCTAATTATTCCACAGTTACACTCGACCGACGCACGGATACAGTGATGAGCTCCATGGCAATGCTCCTACAAGTAGATCTTAAGGCTGTTGCCTGGTTGAGAATTTGGCATAGGGAAATACGTCATGTTGTGAAATTCGGTTTTTTTATGTCAATTTTGAAGATATAAGCTTGAAACGAAAACCCAAGTGTGAGAAATGATACTCTCAAACTCTGTAAAAATTGTTTTTTTTAGTAATTTTTAATTTAATTATTAAGTTTTCTGATCTTTCCAGGAAACAGGCTAAACATTCGTTTTACAAAAGGCTTCCACAGCAAAGAAGCCAAAAAACAGAATTTCATTAACATGTGTTTTCCTATACCTAGGGCCATTGACTTTTCGCGTAAAAATCGGAGCACACAGTAGACTTCAATACTATATACACACCTCAGCTGTTGTTATACCTCCATTGGCTGCTGGTGGCGTGTCCGTCTTCGACCAAGCCACTCATGACTAAGTAACTCCGACACTGAACCTTCGTGATTCGTGCGAAAACAGTTAACACAGGCAGAACATTTTTTTTTAGCCAATCAAAGAAGCTGGATGACCCTACAGTGCTTTGGACTGTATCTTGTCTCGAAATCTTTTCGCGAAATATCACTGCCCCTACCTATACCAAATCCTCGTGCTCAGTTTATCGTGAACTAACCCGAAACATGTATTTGATTGATTACACGCGTACCTGGTAACATGCGCACCATAGACTGGCTAATTAATAGAAGTGACGTATTTGGGGAATTCCTGTATCCGATACCGAAACTATAGGTTGGTCATAGTAAAGTGAGCATTTTTGAGGCCCTTGTAACTTTTTCCTTTCAGCCATATTTAATCCTTTAACCACCTTTTTTTGTAGCAAATATTGGCATGTAAGAAATAAACACAGTGCGTATGTTCCACATCACTTGGAAGTCAANCCACCTTTTTTTGTAGCAAATATTGGCATGTAAGAAATAAACACAGTGCGTATGTTCCACATCACTTGGAAGTCAACGTCTAAGGCTGCAATAAAATATATTTATTGACTACTATTAAACATGAGAGAGCTTACAAAAGTGCTCACTTTACCNCCGCCTTTTTTTGTAGCAAATATTGGCATGTAAGAAATAAACACAGTGCGTATGTTCCACATCACTTGGAAGTCAGCGTCTAAGGCTGCAATAAAATATATTTATTGACTACTATTAAACATGAGAGAGCTTACAAAAGTGCTCACTTTACCNCGTCTAAGGCTGCAATAAAATATATTTATTGACTACTATTAAACATGAGAGAGCTTACAAAAGTGCTCACTTTACCGTGAATGGCCTATATCATATACTAGCTGTGCCCGCGGCTCCGCTCGCGTGGACTACATAATTATTGTTTGGTTATAGATAGATATATGCTACCGCGGAGTTTTTATTAGGTCTCTTTATTCTACACAATTCTTTACTGCGTGATATTGTTCCATCTTTAACGGTTTAGACAGCGTGTTGCAAGAGAGCGCGCTGGCGGCAAACTTTTTTTCCGACTTGATTCACTATTATCGTCGCTGTTCATTCCTTATGTTAGTTTACGTAACGAAATACATACTAAAACTTGGCTTGAGAACGTAGCTATGAATTTAAAAAAAAAAACGTAAATCGGATAAGCGGTTCTGGAGTGATAAGCGCACCAACAGACAGGCAGAGAGACGTTGAGTTTTTATAATATGTACAGATAAGAAATAGTTTGAGCAACAAACCGAAAACCACCCAATAATGCATAATTAGAATTAGAAGATCAACCAACAATTATAATACTATAAACATTTAATCTTTCACAACAAAGAAAAATATAATACCCAAACTACAAATAAAAATATTACTAACATATGGAATCACAAGTCAAATAACTAAAGAAAGAAATAAATTAAAATACAGGAGAAAAATAATGAGGAATAAAATAAAAAAACNATCACAAGTCAAATAACTAAAGAAAGAAATAAATTAAAATACAGGAGAAAAATAATGAGGAATAAAATAAAAAAACTAGGCAATACGTTTTCCTTAGTAAATAATTAAATAGCATCAGAAAATGGCTGTAAAATACCTAAAAATCTAACCTTATTTGGACCTTTACGTAATTGAATATAACCTAAAATGTTACGTTCAAATAAAGTAAAAAAAACAACACCTACTAAAACAAAAATAACCAAAATTAAAAAAGAAATTGTAAAAAAAAAAAATTGATAGTTATTAATATTAATTACTATGTTAATAGTATAAATTAAATTCTAAATTTTTGGAGCAGATGCAGGAAACGAGCCATCTCTGTGTTCAAGTTCCCACACCGCAGGTTCGTGAGCGACGGNTAAATTTTTGGAGCAGATGCAGGAAACGAGCCATCTCTGTGTTCAAGTTCCCACACCGCAGGTTCGTGAGCGACGGTCGACGCGAAACCCGCGCGGCAGCGTGTCTCCTCGTGACGTGAGTGCGGCTTCCACCGCAACGTTGGCATTGCCGGCTCAACGTTGGCATTGCTGGCTCGCCGTGCGCGGCCGTGGTCTACCGTCGACGTGCGAGGTCGGCTGCCGGGGAATGTCGAGCCGGTTCGCCGACGTGTCAGACGCGCAACAGCGCCGTGTTGTTCGGCTCGCTGTTCGCCGTGCGCGGTTATCGGAACACCAACCTCTGAAAAAAAAATGTCTCTCTGCTCCTTTCCGCCCGCGTGTGTTTTACCGGCGCGCGCGTGCGGTAAAGTTGGCAACGCCGGAGAGGAAGTAGTTCTGTTGCTTAACGTTGGATTTATATTGTGAGCACTTTGGAAAGCCCTCTCTTTTGGAATAATAGTCGATAAACATGTTTTATTGTAGCCTTAGATGTTAACTTCCGGGTGCAATGGAATATCCACACTGTGCTTATTACTTACATGGCAATATTTACTATAAAAAAAACGTGAACAACCGATATAGTTTGGTTCACAGACAGTTGACGGGTCATTTCCGCACCGGCTAGATTTCAAAATAGCTGTGGTATTGTGTTTTGTTGCCTCCCCCCCCCCCNNCCGAGAGTAACTCTTGGCCAATCAGACAGAGAACATACCAGTGTTCGCCAATGGATTTTTCACCATAATCAAACAATTTCAGATTAGCTTTTTCACCCTAATCAAATAATTTCATCTAATTTCATTTGACTTTTTTCACCCTAATCAAATAATTTCATTTTATCTTTTTCAGCATAATTAAATAATTTCATTTTACCTTTTCACCCTAATCAAATAATTTCATCTTATCTTTTTCACCATAATAAAATAATTTCATTTTACCTTTTTCACCATAATCGAAAAATTTAATTGTATTACTTACTTACTTACTTTTATTACACTTATTAATCACCCCACGTGTGACGTGGGGTGATTACAAAAAAGTTTAATCACATTTTTGTAATCAAACTTTTAGAAAAATCACCCCGCTTATGACGTGCTTCCTAAATATGTAACGTGTATCAAGGGTTTGATACTTGTGTGAACATAAAAGTAGGCCTACCTAATTTTAGTTNGCTTCCTAAATATGTAACGTGTATCAAGGGTTTGATACTTGTGTGAACATAAAAGTAGGCCTACCTAATTTTAGTTAAATTTAACTTTTACGTACATTTCAGGCTTGCATATAGGTTGTGATATTTAATTTATAACTGATACGAACAAAAAGAGATGAAATAGGCGTGCTGGTAATATTTTAGTAAGCAAAAGTGCTCATGCAAAATATTATTAATCTGAATGTGCACGAATGCGGTGCGTTGTCCCATCGGTGTAAGCTTCAATATTTGGTTAAGCTTTTGTTTGCACGAGGCGGATGAATAGTCTGCAAGTAGAACCTTGGCAGGGCTTCAGGAAAATTGGAAGTAACCCCGCGAATGGATTGTATTTAGGGAACCAGGCAGTTAACAGCTTTGCAACCCTCCANGTGACTAATATCGGCGTCCGTATGCAATTATCTGTACGTAAAGTGTATAGCGGTATTTTTTTTTCTCTGGAGGAGGTACAATTAATGGCGCAGGGTTGGTAAGACGTGCCATCGAGTTTGCAGTGTACAGGCAGACCTAAGATCTGGTGACTAATATCGGCGTCCGTATGCAATTATCTGTACGTAAAGTGTATAGCGGTATTTTTTTTTCTCTGGAGGAGGTACAATTAATGGCGCAGGGTTGGTAAGACGTGCCATCGAGTTTGCAGTGTACAGGCAGACCTAAGATCTGGTGACTAATATCGGCGTCCGTATGCAATTATCTGTACGTAAAGTGTATAGCGGTATTTTTTTTTCTCTGGAGGAGGTACAATTAATGGTGCAGGGTTGGTAAGACGTGCCATCGAGTTTGCAGTGTTACAGGCAGGCGTAGATCTGGTGGGTGACTAATATCGGTGTCCGTAGGCCTAATCGTTGAAACTTCAATTTTATTGATGTTGTGATGTGCAGAGAAGTGACGTCGAAATACTTAGCCAACATTGGCAATAAAATATTATTTCGGGTGATGTAAGAGCAGAGTAGTCAGATTTAACACATAACTTACTGATATTACGCATATGTATCCATTAAGTCCAAATGCACTGAATATTTTAGTGCATTTAGACACGTTAGTCATAGATCAACGGTGGCATAACAATAAAATGATTCCACCTGAACAGGTTTAATTTTGTATCTTGGTTTATTTTATATCTTTTGTGCGTCACAAAATCGTTAAAATCTTGAATTTGAATTTGTTCACCAATTACATCGAAAGTGCTCGCCCGAAACTAATTTTTTTAGGTGTTCGAGAATTTTATCACGTGCAGTGTGTTACGAATTGAAGAATTTAACCACGCAAACATAAAAATAAAGGGCTCAAAAATGACCAACAACCTTACTAAGAAAGGTTTTTTTTCCCCTCGTATTTCACTACGTCGCTTGGCTGTCAAAGCAACCCTCGTAACTCAGCCATTAATTATTAATCTTGCGTATTGCAGTAGAAGTCCTTCTTTCCCCGCACAGCAAGTGCGTATTAATACTTAAAGAGGATACCCCCCACGCCGGCGGTTTTTCTAGCGTGTTTTATGTTTTTTTTTTTTTTTAAAGAAATTCCCTATTGAAGGAAATTTCGTCACAGTATAATCTTACTAATATTTTGCTAACTTAGTGTCGTGACGAAAATACGAGTTGGTAGTTTAGTAGTTTTGTCTGTACTGCTGTGTAAGGTAAATATAGGCTGTTCACGGTTAAGTGAGCACTTTCGAGGCCCTAGCTACTTTTTTTATTTCAGCAATTTGTATCCTTTAACCACATTTTTAAATAATAAACACAGTGTGTAGATTCCACCGCACTCGGAAGTTACCGCCTAGGACTAAAATAAAATATACTTATTGACAATAATTCCAAATGAGAGGACTTTCAAAAGTGCTCACTTTACTGTGAATAGCCTATTGCTAGTTGGGTATAGGGGTATTAAAAAAATTTTCTTTTTTTAAAACATATGCTGGTGTGAAAAACCGATAATCCTATATGGTGCTTGGAGTGGCTTCATAAACGTAATGAGTCACAGAATATCTTGATTGTTTTTTCTTTCCTTGGATGATTCATTTGTTGTTTTTAGATTCCTTATTCAGTGTATTTGACCTTTAAAGATTTTTTTTTCTCAGTTTGATTTAAAAAAAACATTGTAAGTGTTATGTTATACCTCAGAATAAAGTCAGGGTGTTCAATTAAATTAAGTTAAATTTAAATTTTTTTAAATTGCGCGTATTTACTATTGAAGTTATTAAGTTTAAGAAAAGACAAGATGCTTTAACTTTGCCATTTAAAAGATGGTGATGAATTAAATAATTACGTTTTGTAACTTAGGAGTGTTGAGTTGTGGGACAGGATAACTCTACTTTTAGTTTCACTCAACACGAGCTCACAGGCGTTACTGTAATACGATGCCATAGCTGTACGGGCCGGCATGTTGGTCGTTCGTCAAGCCGTCGTCGTAACGAAAGTATTTTCTTTCTTTTCGGAACAGTGTTGGCAGCCCTCTCTCAACTTACTGCACAAGCGCAGAGTGTATTTTGTCAAACAAAGTACGCACGTATCACTCTGCCCACGACCAGGCACGACAACTAGCAGGAAAAAAAAAAATGTTGTGATGGAACTGACTTCAGGGAAACGCAGTTTCATAACGTTCTGAAAATAGATATTTCTCGATAACAAGATTATTTTTTAGCGTTCTTCTTGTGGTTTGCCGTCACATAACATTTTGGCACGAATTTATAGCGTACATCAAGAAAATCTTAACATAAATAAGAACAGTATGAAACTACTATATAATTTCATAAACGAAATATTTAATATCCACGAAAATACGACAACGTGAAATTACGTAAGCATGAACTAGTAGCAGATTCCTTTAGTAATTACTCCTGGATACATCGTGACTTAACTACAAACAAATAAATGTAACAAAGATGATTGACATATATCCAGAGAACATCGGGTTGCATGTAAAAGGGGTAATGGAGGTCATTCGGTACTTGAAGTATTTCTTTGGATTCATCCATGGCAGCTACCATCGTAGTTGACCGTGCCATGTACACAAGTTTAAGTACGTAACTAAGCAGATAGTTATGTACAGCGTGTGCTGGGCCAGATTCACAACTAGTTTCTTTTTTTAAATTTTTTATACATAATTTGGTGTCAAATGTTGTAACACTTTTATAACCTTATTTAAGGACAATATATTTGAAATACTTTTATAACCTACTTTGAGGACAATATATTTGAAATACTTTTATAACCTACTCTGAGGACAATATATTTGAAATACTTTTATAACCTACTTTGAGGACAATATATTTGAAATACCGACGCAGAATTAAAATGTTGTTTACCGTCCTTAGGCTGCAGCACTGTTTTTATAAGTTTAAGTACGGATTCAAGATCGAAGAATAACTGTTTGTCAGTGTTATCAGCCGGCTTTACGAAAGTGCTCCCAAATCCGATACAAACCACCCCACCCCCCTCCACCCAAAAAACCTCTTCCACCGCCAAAAAATGTATTTTCTGAAAGAAATCTGCCGCAACAATTTGCAAATACTATAGGGGCCACTACTTTTAACTGCATGGAAATACACTGAATCAATTCTTGTTACATATGCTTGAATCATGCAGTTTTTAATTTTCTTGTACATTAGAAATGTTTACGATTATTTACATTTTTAGCTAACATTTTGAAAAAAAACCTTAAAAATATTGGAAAAAAGTGAGTGTGTTGTTCACCGGTATGTCATACGTTTATGATTATAAAGTGTATTTAATATACGTCAACGAATACAATAAAAGTTCTCCTTGTTTGTAACACATATTTTTCAGATATAGTAAGTAGGTGATGTAAAATTATTGCTACACGTTCATCTATTAGCTCCCGCAAAATTTTCCCTAAATAATTCTTCCCCCCAAAACTTCCCCTAAAGGTTTTTAAAAACACTTTGGAGAAACTTTCTAAATCGATGAACTCCGTTGTTTGTGTGTACTAAACTGAGGCTTTTTCTACTCAGGTTTGGGCGTTCAAAGAAAGTATTTAGGCAAATAAAAATTATCGCCGCCAGTTAGCTGTTTCATGTATACCATATTTCTACCTTTTCCTTTGAAAAACAAATGGGATAATTGCAATTTTTTCAAAATAACAATAATTGTGTGAAATCTTCCAATCTGTATTGCGTTGGAACCTACGTAAAGAATAATTTTGTTCATCGCACTAAAGGGGAAAAATAACAAAATATGTGCACGTGTTCTTTAGTAATCTCTCGTACGTGGATCAGCTTAACATTGGATTAACAGTTGCTTTATTTAATACAGGTGACAACAAAATTTGATGACAGTAATTTTTTGATGACAAGTACGTGTATATCGCCATTAATTCATAATTTTTTATTTTTATTAAAACAAGCATGATTACGAAAGCTCAACGCGCTTAGAACACGATTGGAGGGCGTGCACAAAAGTTACAAAATAAAGTTGATACTTAATATTTTGGCACTGGCAGGTGTATATCACAATTTGGGACAAATACGAACTTGTACGGAAAACCAGACAGAAACTCTCAATTTGCCGCCACCTTAAAAACTGCCTCTTTGCGGCGGAAATTTTTCCTACGCCGAACTCTCCAAAATGGGGCAGAGTGCTTGTGCGAGCTGCGCAGTAGTTTCTCTCCGGGGTCCAATATTGAACTGCCTTATCATACATAAACAGCGTGGGTAGGATTTGAGGTTAGAACACTGTTTGCGTAAACAAGTGCTTTGACATGTTTTTTGTAGTTTTAATGCAACTTGCACGCATTGAAGTTATATTCTATCCCCTGCATCTTCACAGTTTTTCAATCGAACCTTTGAATAAATCACCCCATGAATGACGTGTTTGGATGCATCCTAAATATGCCATGTACATCAAGCTTTTTATACTACTGTTTACATTAAAGTGTTTTATTTTTGGTTAAATTGAACTTATACCTATATATATATTATCTATAAATTACAAAATTTAATATACAATTAATGTGAATAAAAACATGTTGCGAATAGGTGTGTTGGGAATGCCTAGTAGGGAATAGTTATCATGCAAGACTTCATTAAGCTGTGTTCGCATGTATTCAGTGCGTTGTCTAGACTCGGTTAAGCTTCGTTTACACGAGGCGGAGGGATATCCAGGAAGTAGAACTTCAGCAGGGATTCAGAAGAGTTTTGAAGTCATCGATATCGGACTGCAGTCGTGTCGGCCAGGAAAGGGAAAGCAGTCGAACGTCTGGGACACGGGAGGCTGGTCGCGCGCAGCCGGCGTAATCACTCTACCCGACGTCCTCGTCTTAGGCGCGGCGCAGGACGACGCGCGCGGCATGTGCGGGGCCCCGGACACGCCACTTCCGGAGGGTGGCGTTATCACGCTGCAGATGGCGGCCGGCGGAACTCACAACAAACAACGCAGAATGCGTGCGTGAATAGGCCCTTTCCCCCTCCACGCCCTCCACCTCGCCTCATTCAACACGCTCCAATTTGCTTCTGCACTGCGAGAAATCGCTTCCCTTGTCGTGCCGAGGGCTTCCAGTATGTCGGCGACAGACGTACAAGTTGGACACCGCTCCCTCCCTCCTATAGGACATCCACGGTTAAGTGAGCACTTCGAGTGCGCTGGAATACACACACCGTGTTCATTACTTACATTGCGATATTTATTTGAAAAGGTGGTTAAAGAAAAAAAAATGTATATATATATATATATATATACATATGGCTGACGGGAAAAAGTAACTAGTGTTTCAAAACTGCTGACAACCTACACCTGCGTATATTTAAAGGACGCACTGAGTGAAATGCACCCACTAAAGTTGGTAACGATGGAGGGAAAGTAGTTCCACATCTTAACGTCGTTAAAAAGTGTCCAGTAACCATTTTTGGTATCCTATGTTATTTCTTTCGCTTAATTTTTTTTTTAATGCACCGAAGTTAAAAAATGAGCATATGCCTATTCGTAAAATATTTGCTTTTCTAATCATTTTGCAGTTTTACTTGACGGACGCGTAAATGAAGTGATTATGTCAACGACTATGTTAATTTTACATAAAGCGTAAGAGTACGCAACGTGCATACAAGTAGATATTAAGCAGGTTTTTCTTAAGTGCTCAGTTTACCGTGAACTGTCTATACCGTACATGCTGTTCACTGTAAACTTGAAATTTTTGAAAGCCCTGCTCAAGATCTACTTGCTTGCACGTTGTGTATTCTTCCACCATTTGCAACGAGCCTCGTCACTTTATTCACGCTCTGGTCGAGTGAAACTGTGAAATTATTAGAAAAGTAAATATTTCACAAATTTGCTGATTCTTACACTTGTATGAACTAAAGAATCGGGAAGCGAAATGAATCATTTCAGTATTCACAGATGTTTAGTTAGCAATTTTAATTCAACATTAAGTCTTGGAACTACTTTCTTTGTGCCGTTGCCAACTTTACTAGGCGCACGCCAGTTAGTGTGCCGGTCAAAATATATGCATGTTGGGGCTGCGACATTTTTCAAAGGTTGATTTCAAATAGACCCTAATGAACGGTGATCAGTCTATACTGAATCAGCTTTTCAATTCAAGTCCCGTGTTTATTAATGGGCGGACTGGGCAAATGTCTAGGACGCAAGGTAGGCCAGGGCGAGGCATAAAAGGAGAAGTTAAAAAATATATACATATTATTTTTATTAGCCCTACTTGAAATGGAAATCAAGTCATGAAATGAACTTTAAATTATGTGTATTTACTGCGTTCGTTCCCGCCTATGCGCTTCTGATATCAAACCCAGAAACGAAGCAAGAAGTTATTCAAAAACTGAGCAACGCACATATACGATTAAATCTTAGATATTTAATGTTAAATATTTTTTCTAATAATTTTTCTATTGATAATTATTATCTTTGTAGATATGTTTAATTAGTATTTTATTTTAATATACATTTCAACAGCATTTCAATTTATTTTTTATGAAGTAAATAAGCCGTATGGAACTTCTTTGCTGAATTTGTAAGCAATATTTTCATGTTGGTGGATTTCGATCCTGTTCCTCATCTTGGAAACTTAAAAGTTGGTTTGTCTTGTATTGTATTCGATACTTCGTGGAACACGCGGTATACAGATAATTTCGTGGTTATGGTTTGTATTTGCAAAACTAATTTCCATGTATTTCCCAGCCAGTGGAGGTGTTTTCCTTTCTTAGTATGCGGACGACTCGAACCAAAATATACCCTACTCAGGCCAATGCCGGGCGTTATCTGTTTACGGAAAAGGGTTTCCGTTAATTCGCACACGGGAATGGCGTATCGTTTGGGCAACATCTGTGGCGAACCCTCGTTTAAATTTTTTTGCTGTATAGTTATTTTTCTACGGGACCGTGTTTCCTTACGCCATTGTCGACGTTGTACAGTAAAAAAAATTTTTCCCTGGTACTGAGAAGAATTTACGTCGCATTTAAATCATATCACGGAATTTTTGGTGTTATAGTATGGATGTGTTATTGGGTGCTTACTGTTTTGCAGTCGTTCATTTCCGATAATTTCCCACTTAACAATGGATGGTACGTTGGGGTGTCAGGGAACCCACTGTTCTTATGGGGGAGTGTAACTTGTACAGACGTAACACACGTTTATATATATTTATACCTGGTGTAGGTAACGCGCTTAATTTAAATCGCTGAAAACTGAACCCGCGATAAAAGTGAAAGTGCCGGTTACCCCAGTGACCCAGTTTCACTGGCTCAGCCGTGTTTCGTACTGAGTCACAGTGAATTAAACTGTTCCAAGTCGTTATTACAGCATTTCACAGATTCGTAAGAGTAATGGATTGGGAGGGGGGGGGC
>NQII01003541.1:203988-233754 GCA_002778355.1 Clitarchus hookeri
GGGGGGGGAGCAAAACAACTGCATTTACGGCAAATGCCAAATGATTCAGGTGGTGTAATGTACGTTTCTACTGAGCCTTTATGTTTGCGTACATCCTAAACTAAATGCCTAGATGATTGAAGTGTTACTAATACCAACCAAATAACAGTGGAAGGAATTAATTTATGATAAATATCAGGCATCGGATCGGAGGAATACCTGCACGTAAAAACTGTTCACTGTAAAATAAGCACTTCTGAAATCAACATTTGTCTAATTTCACTGTCTAAATTCAACATTGGAAAAATGTCACTGCCCCTACCTGCATGTAGTTTATCGGGCACACTAACTTGCCTGCGCCCAGTAAAGTTGGTAACGACGGAGGTAAAGTAGTTCCATATATAAACGTTGAATTAAAAGTGTTTTGTTAACATTTGTGAAGACTGAAATTATTTATTTTGCTTCCTGATTTTTTTTTAGTGCATATAAGTGTATGCATTAACAAATTTGCAAAATAATTAGTTTTCTAATCTTTTCGCAGTTTCACTAGGCCGACGCACGGATAAAGTGAGCAGGCACATGGCAATGTTAAATCTGCATATGGTGTAGGAATACACAGTGCGCATACAAGTAGATCTTAAGCAGGGCTTTCGAAAGTGCTCAGTTTACAGTGATCAGCATATTCAGACGACTCTTAGCGAATGTAATAGCTTGTTCACCTGTGAAGCTGCTGGACATAGGCCTGTGTATGCCTACAACGTGGCCATTGTCGGGTATTGTTCCGCGCGATCCACGTTGCACTGCAACTGACGATCTTGGTGCAACAGCACAACGGGAACAAAGTATTGGAGACTCCTGCACAGTACGTAGTTTCAGATAAAAGAACACCTTGTTGGTTGCAGTAGTTAGGCGCACTACTCGAAGAAGCAGAGTACATGGGTAGGTGCAGTTTTAGCCGTTGATAACTTCGGTGACTGAAGTCGCTCATCCGCGTTTGAGGCAGTTTACTCCTTCTCTGTCGTGTCACTCGACGTCTAAGCACACATTAAAATTTTTTCTGTAGGTCTATTAGTAGGGCCAGTGACTTTTCGCGTAAAAATCGGAGCACACAGTAGACTTCAATACAATATACACACCTCAGCTGTTGTTATACCTCCATTGGCTGCTGGTGCCGTGTCCGTCTTTGACCAAGCCACTCAGGACTAAGTAACTCCGACACTGAACCTTCGTGATTCGTGCGCAAACGGTTAACACGGGCCAGAACATTTTTTTAGCCAATCAAAGAAGCTGGACGACCCTACAGTTCTTTGGACTGTATTTTGTCTCGAAATCTTTTCGCGAAATATCACTGCCCCTACTTATTAGGAAACCACTTAAGATACGAGCTGGAAGTATGCGGAATATGCACGATACTGTCTAAAACAAAGTATACTAATACGATAGTTTCACCCAAAATCGTGATTCAAAATATTTGTAATACACAAAACCGAAGTCATTCGCACTGGTGTCATAGTAAATGAATTTTTTTGGTCCTCGTGGAGTTGTCGAATTAGTCAACTTCTTCAGGAGAAAGTAGGTTTATAATTTTAGGCGCTGCAACGAACTTATCCTATGTGTGAACTGTACTCGTATCAGTAATGTCCGCTCATCTTGATATTACTGGTGGTAACTGTTTATGGAAGTAACGAAGTAATGCTGCCTACCTCCCGTGGCACACTCGGTTGGTGCGCCGCCGGTCTGGGGTGCGGAAGGCTCTGGGTTCGAATCCTACATAAGGTATGTGTTAGTTTAAGTTAGGTTGTTAAGTTAGTTTATAAGCCGTCCCCTGATAAGCCTTCAGACGCCACACTGGGGGGGGNGGGGGGGTCGATAAACCCTTTTCCAGTTCCGGTAAGTAATTCCGTCGATTACAAAACGGTGCTCCGTACGTGTAAGGAACTTCCTTCGCCGGACTTAGTTTTCCTGTTGAGTGAGTTACAGTTAGTCACGAACTCGTGTACAGTGCGAGGTGTCCGTTGCATCGCACAACTTGACTTGAGCTGAATGCGAAGCTAACGGTGGCTCCGGGCAGGTGACCGTTGCATCCGTGGAGAGAGAATACGGGGTAGAGTGATCATGCTAGCTGCGCACGCCCTGTGTCTCCGTGCCCCGACGTTAAACTGCTTTCCTGCCAGTACGACTGTCATGGACGACGTGGATGTGATTTGAGGTTAGAACACCTGTTTTTTTTTAGCAAACTGGCGCTTTGAGATGTTTGCGTACTTGCTCCAACCAAATTTATGAAGCAGTTTGATTAAATTCGAACCGGTAAAAAAAAATTTATCCGTATAGAAGTGCTTGACTTTTGAAAGCTAACACATAAAAAACACGTTCGTCACTGTTGGCCTTGTGAATTCGACCCTATATTGGTGTGGGTTGGGTCACTGTGTCATGTTAAGTCTACGGTTGTATCAGCATAAATTACTGCGAGATACTTACACACAATTAATTCTCGTTGTTTCACGGACTTCGCGAAGTGTAAATTTTCTGTAATCAAGCGTCATCGATATGTGATAATCCGGAACGGTAATTGTTGACACGGCACGAAGAGGCGAAGCCGAGCCGCAACGGGCGGTGATGCGTACTTCCAGAAACTTGATCTCACAAGCGCTCACTTCGCCGCGAACAGCGCGCGAAAGAACGTCGGGGGCGGTGCGCGCGCGCCGCCGCGTGGGTTCGCGAAGTTTCCAGACGAGAGCGCGCGTAGGGACGGTAAACAAAGCCGGCGTGCTGCGTGCTTGTGGGTACAATGTGCCGCGGCGTCGCTGGTAACTTGAGTACACGCCAAGTCGCTGCGTAACCCGAGCGTCATCTCTTGCATGTGCAGTTTTGTTGTTCCTTTCGCCTCCGCCTCGGTCCTCACGTGCCGAGCCTTTTAGTCTGTCGCGGTTTCGCCATACTTTCGGAACATAACCTTTGAAAAATCACCCCTTGGACGAGGTGCCCGGCGGTTTCCTGGCTATGTCACGTATCACAGGCGTTTTATACCTGCGTTAACATAAAAAAAATCCCTTATTTCTCATTAAAATCAAAATTTTTTACTTAAATTTAATTTATACATTATATTATATCACTTGTAATTAATATGAATAATAACAAGGAAAAAATAAGTGTGTTGGCAGTGCCTAGTAAGACATCGTTTTTAAGTAAAATATTACACAGTGCTCACGAATGTGGTGAAAGGGTATGTCGATCATTAAAATCGGATAAAAGGTGTGCGAGAAATAAGGGTTTTACGTTCACTGAAAATTTCAAATCCAGGAACTCATTATTTAATTTTCCTTTTCTGGTGTCTTAATTTGGACAGACTGGGCAATAAAGATGGCATATTCCTATAGTTTTCAGGGGTGCTCTTTCGATTGAAATTAGTCTGGTGAGTGTGGTGTTAGCAGTTTTAGAGTTAGGTAAGCTTTGTTTGCGTGAGGCGGAGGAATATTTTGGAAGTAGAACGTTCATTACTGGCCGGTTCTTTGCCGATCTAATGACGATATGAAATTGTTCCAGTCAAATGTTCTTTCCTACGTCGAGCAGCATACAGTTAGTCCCGTTTTGTCGAGTGATTTACACACTGGGCGTTGCTGACGTAATTAATATTTTTCGTTGCAGAGACACACTGTCGGCGGAGTAATATTTCGTCGTTATGTCGTGCAAGGAATACGGTGTAATGTTACGGCAAACTCCGTACAGCTCAGTTAAATTCGAGCGACGCAATATTACGTCTGCAGCACTCAAAAGTGTTAAACAAGAGAATAAATGACACCCGTGGCTCCTACAACCGTCGGTGAAACTAGCCCCATGACCCTACGATCAATAATAATAATGGCGTGTGGGGAGTGCACCCAGGGCAAGGCAACACCCTCCGAGTGACGGTCTTTCCAGCTGGGACCTGTAGGTGACCGTCATCCCCGGGCATGACGGAAATGAGACCCTAGAATGGAGCGGCGCTGGAATGCAAGGGCGGGGGAAACGGGAGTACCCCGAGAAAACCCGCCGGCAAGTGAAACCGTCCAGCACGATTCCCACATGCGAGAATCCGGGAGTGAACCCGCCGGGGATCGAACCCGGATCGCCGTGGTGGGAGGCGAGCGCCCTGGCCACTGCGCCACCGCTGCCCCTCCTACGATCAATGTGAGGTATCAGCAGGATGGATTCGCACTCGGTCTTCGACGTCCCATATTTGTAACGACGCAAACATTCTATATTAATATCGTTAGTAGTACACTTGTAAATGAACAGATACTGCAGCACGTGAGTCTACACAAGTCTGCGTTACTACTGGAGTACCTCCGTTCCAGGTACTTGTATTGTTGTGGGTGTGATCAGGAAACAACCGGACACGTCAAAGTCAAACGTGGGGTGATTTTCCACAGGTTCGATTCAGAAAGTATGAAGAAACCGCGATCAGACTATATTCCGTGCTTGATGTTACGGTCAGTAGCTGTCCATGAAATAAAAAGGCATGCGTGACTTACAAAATGGCGCCACCTCGTGTAAGATACTACTATATCGGACGTCTTCGCCGTGTTGGTTAAGTTACATGTCGAGCCAGAAACTTGCTCAATATCCTGTGCACGGCCACGAACACTATAATTGAAAAATGGTTACGAAAGGTGTCACAAAATGAAATTTGGTCCTGAAAATATTGCGGCAAGCGGTGGAAAGCCATAAATGCACAACTGCCATAAATAAAATGTTTGTTATTGTCGTCGAAATTCGAGTGTAACGACTCGGAGGGAGTCGAGATCGGGAGATCACGTCTTAATGTCTGTCTTATTCGTCACAAACAAAAAACAAAGGGTATTGAAACTGTGATCGCGACGATCTTTGTTTCTGCTGCCAGTTTCGGTAAACAATATCTTATTTTTGCCCAGAAAATATTGAGAAAAACAATTTCAGAATGCCCTCCGTGAGGAAATCAAGTTCCTATCAAAGTGTGCTACTCGGTTTGAGCTATAGAGGAGATCTATGCTTTGTCAAACGTGATTTAAATTGTTCCCGTAATTACGGGAAGTAAGTGTTTTAGTCTTTTTTAATATTGGCTTTTGTGACATGATTTTGTGGCTGTGATATTTAATGATGATTTACGTACCGTTATGTAGTAGACCTACTTAATTATCAGACACGCAAATGAGCTTGTGATTGTAACACTGCAGCTGAAATATTGTGTGTTTACAACACTTTGTTTTATGAAACGTACAACGTGGTTTTCGTAGATCAATGCTTGTAATAAACTTGAAGTCTACGATACTTACTTGTTACAATAAAACGTTGGTTTTATTCATTCCACACTTAAGGTTTTGTGAAATTCACTCTAGTTTATTTGTAGGCCTACTGTTACCACAATATATTTCGGTAACTAAATTCAATATAATGCCTGTGTACGAATAAAAAACAAATTACCGTGTAATTGTTGTAGAAGTAAGGTTAGTTTCTCGGGTGTCATTCGACCTCCGTTCGTCCGACACGCCCTACAGGTCTGTGCACCAATAGCAAACAATTAGCACTCTGGTGAATTAATTATGTTTGGCTGAGTCAACCCGGATATTGAGTGTTATGTTTAGGGCCGTTGCGAATGCACAAGTGACTTGTGCTTGAGTAGGGCCTACGCAAAGGCGGTGCGACGCGTATAGTCCATTTCCGGTTTCCTCAAACTTTTCTGAAGCCCTGCTGAAGTTCTATTTCGTGGTTATTCCTCCGCCTCGTGCAAATAAAGCTTAACCGAGTCCAGAAAATTACAGCAAAGGAACAACGCACCGTATTCGTGCGCACTGAGTTTAATATCATCTTGCATTTAGAAGTATACTAGTCATTGCCAACACACCTAATTTCTCACTGTTTTATTCATGTTAATTGTAAATGAAATATTACCATTTATCGATAAAATAAAAATAAACGTTAAATGTAACCGAAAATAAGGTACTTTTACGTTAACGTAAGTATACAATGCTTGTGATGCATGGCATATCTAGGGCTTGTTTAAAAAAGTGTGAAGAAACCAAATAGTGTTTTTTTAACGCGAAATTGTCGTGTCTATAAGAACCATTTTAAATACCAGCAGTAAATTGTTACTCGTTCAAGAAAATACGCGTACCATCGACCGAAGTGAATAACATGTTTTTGTGTTGTTTTCTAACTGCAGAGGGTAACGACGTTCATTATGGTAAGTGAAGCGCTCTCCGTGTCGTTAATTATTATTCATGTTGCGTAACAAGCTTACGTAGGCGGCAATTTTGTTTGTCTCCGCCGGGGAGTTTCTTGCAATTTGAGCCGAGCCATTGGTCTAGCTCACTCGCGTGCTTGGGTATTAACAAAGTGGTTTCAACCAAACTGCCGTGAACGTTTTGGTGACGTTCTTCGCCGATCAACCTATGCTGCAGTTGTAGTTACCGGAGAAACGTAACCGGACTTGATCGTACGTGGATATGCTGTACGAATAAATAGATATACGTAGGGGCAGTGATATTTCGCGAAAAGATTTCGAGACAAGATACAGTCCAAAGCACTGTAGGGTCATCCAGCTTCTTTGATTGGCTAAAAAATCTTCTGGCCCGTGTTAACAGTTTGCTCACGAATCACGAAGGTTCAGTGTCGGAGTTACTTAGTCCTGAGTGGCTTGGTCAAATACGGACACGGCACCAGCAGCCAATGGAGGCATAACAACAGTTGAGGTGTGTATATAGTATTTAAGTATACTGTGTGCTCCGATTTTCACGCGAAAAGTTACTGGCCCTGGATATACGCTCTTGAATGACGCATCGTGTTCAGTTGAGTCGAGAGATTTGAGCGGCTCTTAATAAGGAGGTCGTGAAAGCCTATGAGGGTGAAATGAGGTGAGGATGGTGGCGCGCCGGAATGCAAGGGCGTGGGAAAGGTGAGATCCCCGCGAAAACCCGCCGACCAGCGGCATCGTCCGGCACGATTCCCACTTGCGAGAATCCGGGAGTGACCCGGCCGGAGGTTGAACAACATAGATTGCAGTACATTCTACACGTGAAATAATTTCCCCCGATTTAGCGGAAAAGAGTTTAGCTCCGAGGTCTTCCTGTGCTTACTGGCCGCGGATCTTTGTTAGAAGACGTTTCTTTCTCTGGCAGACAACCACAGTCAAACTACTCCTGTCACGAACATCTCCGATTCACGGACGAGCACAATAAGTGCAATCGCGAAATAATTCAGCACAAGGCGTAGACGGCGTACAAGTATACGTTAGTTTCACGCACGTCATTGGACCTTCCTTATCCGACACGCCCCTGCAGGACTCACGACCAATAGCAAACACCCAGCCTTCTGGTGTAATCCATTCATGGTTACTTCACACTTTTCTGAAGCCCTGCTCAAGTTCTACTTCCAGGATATTCCTCCGCCTCGTGCAACTTAAGCTAACTAATTATATAATATTACACCAAAGGACAACGCACCGAATTCGTGCGCACTCAGTTGCAATAATATTTTGCACGAGAGCTATTTCTTACTAGGCGCTACCAACATACATGTTTTCTCGCTGTTTTTATTCATATTTATTGTAAATGAAATATTATAATTTATAAATAAAATACAGGTAAAACGTTTGTTTTACGAAAAATAAGATACTTTCATGTTAACAGAGGTATAAAACGGTTGATACATCGCATATTTAGGAAATAACTAAACACATCGTACATGGGGTCATTTTTCAAAGGTTTAATTGAAAAAGTGTTAAGAAACCGCGAATAAACTATAGCTTGATTCCACGTGGCCGAGTGGGACTGGAGAGTGAGTTCTGTCTGTGGCGGCAGCCAACTGTAGAGGACTGCGGGAGTTTAGCTGGGTGACAGTTTATAACGCGGAATGGTAGCGTCTCCAACAATAAGACGCGTAACAAGCAATCATCCAGTAACACTAATAACAACGAGTTAAAAGAGTTTTCAGATGCAACTAGTCCTAAAAACCTTTCCGCGAAAATCGGGTGTTCCTAGTAAGAGTATGTGATCGGGAGACATCTACCCGGCACTCCATTGGCTGTCAGCCAGCCAGTTGTAAACTTTGTTCAGTACAGTAGGCGTGTCAAGTGTGGCGAGAGCCAGTGGGAGTAAGCAGGAATGCAAGCACCAGCAGAACTGGTGTTCCCATAACGATGTACATTGACACAATTATAGCTTGGCTTTAATGTCGGTAAATGTGTACGGCGTGTAAAGTGTTGACAGAACACAATTGCAAATACATTTTGACACAAGGGCGTGGGACGGAAAAATAAGTTACCTGAAGGACGTAATTACGCTGATCAAAAATTATGCCGTAAATATACCTCTGAGAAACATCATTCTTATTTTAGGGCCTTAAAAGGTTTCTATTAACCGATATTGCTCTACCACTTGTTGCTGAGAGAGAGGAGAAGTTGATCATTTCATTCCCTGCATTAATTTCTGGTTTCACGTGTTGCAAATAATAACATTTTTTATGCGTGCTGTACTCAAGCTGCCACAGCACTTGGTTCGTTGTCACAACCAATAACGTGTAGGCTTTGTGCACGGTCGTGCTCGGTGGCAGTGATATGAACCAATCGTGACGCAGAGCTGTAGCAGGGTTCGCTCATCATCGAGTCCCGCAGAGTACAGCACTGGTCAAATATATCCTTCCTGTGAAACATGTGGACAATTGTATACAATTGCTATGAAAGTGTTAATTACGTATTCTAAATATGCGGCTTTACCGAGTACAGAAATTAAAAAACTATCGAAAGGAAGTAGTGCGAGTGAATTGGACTTTCCCGAGATATCTGTATGTCATTCGCAAGCTATAGAAAGTTTAATTCAATCATTAGCCTATAGTTTGAACAAAGCAGGCATAGTGTTCGAAGCGTTAATAACGTCTTATTTTCATGTTGTGTTCGTAAACGTGGTAGCAACAGCCTGCTCCGGAAAAAGTGAGCGAGTGACTGCTGTATTGTTCAAACGGGCAGTAGGTGGTGGTGTTTACCCCGAGGCGGCAGGTGATTAGCAGGAGGAGGCGACTTCATTAGCCGGCGTCGTCGTGGCCGAGGAGGTCCTTGAGGACACGTCGCGTCCTTCCTGCAAAGCGAGAAGGAAGTGGCTGAGGGCCTGGCCTGCCCGCGGCAGTTTCGCGACTCTCAGCTGCCGAGTAACGACGTCGCTTGAACTGCGTTGCAGTGTGTTACAAATCCGCGCTCTTATACGAGACCACTAAACGTGTCCCCACGACACTAATGCACGATAAGAAAACACACTGCAGGCGAGGTACGTACAACACTCTCAATACATCGTGCACATTATAACTGCTATTCCCGAGTCCTCCGACATAGCTAAAAACTGCTTTTTCACACTGCTCTATCTCATAATACAGGGTGATTCTAAAATCATGGGACAAACATTGAGGGGTGGTAGAGCTCACTAAAACAAACAATTATTGTATAGGAATATATAAGGGCGGAAGTGACGCGTTGGAGGCACAAACACGAAAATAACACATGAAATGTAACACATTAGATGCATGTCTGCCTTTTCGCTATTCGTAAAATTACCCATCACGGCCGAACTCTCAAGCGCAAATGCTTTGTTCGCTGATGCAGCAGGTCACTGGCGCACCGTTTGACTGCCCTCAACTACCGCCACCCCAAGCATGCGTGACTGTTGGTAGATGCATTTCCAGCAACTGTTTTAACATTTTCTGTACGGAATCACTCGATAAGTATGCTGCTAATGAACATGTTATGTTTCCGTTAATGTGTTATGTTTTTGTGTTTGTGCCCCAACGCGTTACTTCCGCCCATATATTCCTATTCAATAATGGTTTGTTTTAGTGAGCTCTACCACCCCTCAATGTTTGTCCCATGATTTTAGAATCAGACTGTATACTGGCTGGAAACATGAGAAATTATTCTAGGGACCTGCACTGAACTTTGCTACACAATTTCCACCAATAAAATGATAGGACTAACACTTAAAGTCCCATAGGTGCTTGCAGCTGAACGGACGGAAACACCACGCAAGTTCA
Organism: Clitarchus hookeri; assembly: GCA_002778355.1. NCBI lineage: Eukaryota > Metazoa > Arthropoda > Insecta > Phasmatodea > Phasmatidae > Clitarchus > Clitarchus hookeri. The sequence continues at coordinate 213,997 of NQII01003541.1, forward strand.
GCGCCTTGCGCGTAGAAGGGAAGGGGCATCAGGCGCAAGTGTGAGTGTCGCCCTTATCGCTCCCGCGCTTCCCTGCCTCAAACGAGGAAGAAAGCTCCAGGTAATAGGGAGCACTTCTGTGAGTGCTGCCGGCATTATCTTACCTCGCCTGGATTTAACTGAGTTACCTGCAGCTTGCTGCAACATTACGACACCCGGCATTCTTTAAAGACACTCACTGCGAAATATTAGAAGGCCTCCCTAGCGGCCATGTAAGTCTCTCTGTAAGCGGGGCTGCGGTGGTGTAATGGTTAGACTACTCGCCTCCCACCTGGGCGAACCAGGTTCGATTCCCGGCGGGGTCGCTCCCGGATTTTCGCATGTGGTAATAGTAGTTATAAAATGGGAGTTCTGGTGTAGGGCATAGGGACAAGGGGACGAGCTGGCAGCTATCTTGGATGACGTAACGAAGCAATTTTTTTTCTCTTTTTCCCCTGGGAATTTCCCTTTTTTCCCTCAAAAACAGTTAAAATCGCCAGAATTTGCCTCAAAATTTCCCGAATTTCCCTTTAAACCGGAAAATTATTCACCAAAAAAATTTGTTTTGCACAATGCGACTGACGTTTGTACAATTTCCGCCGATGACCCCACAATGTGACTAAGTGACTCCTTTTTGGGGAATGAGGAGTGAGAAGTGGAGGGGGTTACCCTGGCATTCACTCTCTCTCTTTCCATGCCAGCACCATACATCTTGCCTGAAGAATGTTCGAGTTCATTGGCCCGGCATACAACTTCTCTCATCATGCTCTGTTATTCCACCTTGGTTTTCTCATATTCCTTCTTGTCTCCTTTCACCCTGCGTCCTGGCGGGGACGAGTTTCATGCTCTGTCATTCCACCTCTGCGGCACGGAGTGAGGCCTGCCCACACATTCATATCATAGTTATCGCCCCCTACAATGAACAGAGTCCCAGGATTAAGCACGCCTTAAGCCCACTTATAAGTATAGTTGCCCGCCATTTCCCACCCACAGAAGTTATAGTCACCAAATTCATATCATAGGCCTCACCTCTGATGAAAAACAGTTTGGTAGGGACAAGTACACCTTAAGCCCTCTTATAATCATAGTTTCCCTGCGTTTCCTACCCACCGAAGCTACGACCACCGAATTCATATCACATCCATCACTTCCGACTGCAATCAAGCATATGAGGGCAAGTAGGCCTTAAGCCCTGTTACAAGCACAGTTGGTCAGGATTTCTAAACCCTTCAAGTTCGGGAACTTGTAACAACCGTCCACACATGTAAAGATAATTAATGTATACATACAGCCGCATCGCAAAGTTACCGTTGCATGTGGGAGTGTAGGGTCTGAAATAGCACACGTATAAGCATCGGCCTGCACGCTCTCATCAATCATTCACCGCCGCCCTTGCCGTCTGCTGCCGTAGGTGTCTACCAACTCGGATCCCCGTCAGAGACAGCTAGTCTCTCTTCGCCCGACGACATCCAGACTGTATACAGGATGATTCTAAAATCACGGGACAAACTTTGAGGGGTGTTAGAGCTCACTAAAACAAACAATTATTATAAAGGAATATATGGGCGGGAGTGACGCGTTGACGCACAAACACAAACATAACACAGGACATGCAAAACGTTGTTTATTTACAACTTTGCCGCTAAATGCCTTTTTATCGAGTCTTGATTTGTTCCTATGGGGGCATTTGAAAGCCCTCATTTACGAGACTCCAGTTGATTCCATTGAAGACCTCGTCGCTCGACTATCCTGTGCGGCTGCACGCGTGCGTGAAATACCCGGCGTATTTGAATCTGTTCGCCAATCACTCCACCGACGCTACCAAGCTTGCATTACTGTCGGTGGTAGCAATTTTTTAGCAATTATTATAAACATTGCTGTAAAAAGGCAATGTGAAAATATATACTTAAATAAAAGTCAGCATGGGTAACGTACAATAGACAACTATATGCGAAAAGCAATATTTATACAAATGTGCTGCGTGCATGATGTACATAGTCGTGGGTAACGGTAAAATACATATATGTTAGAATAAACATCCACACCATCAGTCCGACACAAGGGCCGGCGGCCCGAGTCATCGCTAGCATGGGTAACCCTTAACAACCAGCTATATAATTAAAAATAAAGGAGTATACAATTGCACAGATAACAAGACATACGTAGTCGCGGGTTACATTAAAACACGTACGTGCTAATATAAATAAATACCGTCAGCTTAACGCGGGGGTCGGGGAAAACCGAGTTTAAATGATATGAAACCGCCCTGTACATAAAACATCAGTCACGTAACAAAAAAAAGGACTATCATATACGCAAGTACTTCACGAGCATGATGTCGTAACAAGTCACTATATATATATATAAATATCCCGATGTAGGCACAGCCCATAATAGTGATATCAGTGTTGTTACCACGTCAACATGATAAAAAACGATTGATCACAAGGTCCAACCCCAAAAATGAGCACAATGCGTCAAGTACGATACACAATACGCGACTTGTAAAGACTGTATTCCTTTGCTTGACCCAAAATAACATACATTTAAACCATTAGTCGCGTAAGAGAGACGACACTGCTACGCGCTGTTTATAGGAAATAACTTGTGCACCTTGACGGCTCTGGAGACAGTGCATCGTCCTTGAATATAAGGTATCGCAGGTTCAAACCCCATAGAGTGTCCGATAATTTCGCACGTAAAAATACAACATGATGTGCAATTAAATAATTTATGTTTGTGTTATATATCTACATATTTAAGTATCGAGCTCATCATGCGAAAATCCCAAGGAACTATTATCTCCAACAAACTATTTTCGTACATGACCGTACTCAGTGTGTGTCCATCTCAAATACTTGCAGCCTGTCAGGCATTTATTTATAAGTAGGTCGCACTGTGGCAACCCGAGACGGACAACACGAACCAGTATGCGGTGATGATCGTATGAAAGCATGCATCATGTAAAAAATTGTTCCCACCTTCGTCGTCGTGCGTGGCGGGAAGCAGATCGTTACGTCTACGTTTGTCTACCGCGATCGTGTACGCTGTCACAGTACGAAGGCGGAATCGGTGGTTGAAGACTTACCATCGGTAACACTGACTGCATCGTCAACAGCAAGGGACTCTTGGAGATTCGCTCCTTGCATCAATACGACATGCAAGTAGTCGTTGCATGTTCGCCCGCAGTGATGGTATGAATACACGCAGCAAGAAGTGCAAAGGCGATGTTTGTTGTTCATCGGGAAGTGAGTGGGATTATTGTAGCAAGACATCCACTTGCAGCCTACCGGAAATTTATAAACACATAGCTGTAGGTACGTTTCTTAGTCAATAGGAAAAAATAAAAAATATGTATATTTTTATTTTTTTTATATAATCATATTTTTCTAACCAAATCATACACATGCATAATATGAATAGCAACTGAGTCGGCCAGCCTAAGCTAAAACATTCATATTTATATATATTGCCAGTTTAACTATACTTTGAGATTCATGTCTATCTACCTCGCTTCCCATGCACTGAGCTGGAGATCTTTGTACCATACATGTTTAACGTAAAAATTGTTAAAGCACTAGGAGGCAACATGTGTTGTACGCTGTTCATAAGAGTACTAGCTATGGTGATGATGATTGAGAAAAAAAGAAAAACGGCTTTTACTGTACAGTTTTAAGGTAGATGGACGTGGGAACGCACTCCGTAAACATAAGTACTCTGCTTGCAATAGCAGGAAGCATTAAACCGTAGTAGGTATCTGGATGGTCTCATGCAACCTTTACCGACCATCAAAAAAACGACGTGTTTAAAACCTATATTTGGTTTCTAAAACAATCGTGGGAGCACTCTGAGAAAATCAATTGGCCTCGCCGACAACATCGGGAACCACGACGAGCAACCTTGACCTTGACCTTGGATGACGTCATGCGGCCTTGATATTGATCTTTGGCCACCGTCTCGAACAAAATCTACCGCTTATAACAAACATTTTTTGAGAAAATTGTAAGATCGCAGGAAAGTTCAAAACACCATGGCTTGGTCTTGGACGAAGCTGAAGACGGCCTGCCTCCGTGTTGAGTGGCCAGGAACCAGAATGCGATGGCGACTAGTATTTGTCTGCTCGCCTGCGCAGTGATGTGCTGCCTTGTTTGCCTTGGCGACTCATGACTCGGTCACGCTATTGTTACGTCGTTTATTATTGGCTCGCCAGTCGTCCGTGGCCTGTGCGGACATCGGACACACACCCACCCGTGCCGCGCGGCGCTCGTCTGTCGCCTGCGTTCAGCTCGACGTTGCACGACACAAGTGTACCGGCGCGTTGCGATTCCTTCGCACACAGCACCCTTCATAAGTGTTCTAAATGTCGACCACTCTGTATCAGACACGACTCTGCTCTCCGTCTTACCTCAGTACTGATGAGAGATCCACATGCTGCTCTGATTATGTCTTTAATGCAATATAAAACGAATAACTGTTGAATGAACGTACTTTCGATTGCCAGTGAACTTGCATGCAAAGCCTGCTGCTCCTTCAGGTGGTAGATGGCTTATCTGCTTGCTGCTTAGTGCTGCCTTAGTCTGCACTTTTGTTCGGATGCAGCAGTCTCAAAAAGTCGTCTTTAGCGATTCTCGAGAGTTCGACAACAATACTTCAAACATGCGAGGTATTTGGAGAATATCATTCCGTCCTCGTCTTGAAAATGTTTTATTTTTGTAGGTAAACTTGTTGGGAACACGTTTCGTAGTTTCTTAAAAAAAAAAAAAAAAAACCTATTCCACCCCTCTCTACTAGCACTTTTATCCTATCATAATAAAGAGCAAGATTCCTATCCTATGTCTCCTGCAGCATTTTCTGTAAACATGATAATGCATGAAGCAATTTTTAATTATTTCCTATCGAAAGGTTTTTAAGGTGACAATGCCGGTTTTTCCCTTTCTCTTCTAATTATAGTTTAGCTATAAGTACACTTAGGAAGGTTCTCATGGCCACAATCTGGCCATGGCAGCCCAATCCCTCTTTGCCGTGATGCATGTCTCCTTGCATGATACTCCCTTCCTTGTAGGCGTATGGGGCTTAGCCCTGAGACGCACTTAACTCCCGTCCCCACCGCGGGCTCATATAACACTTAGTTTTAGAGTAGTTAGAAAAAACAAACCCCGTATTCCAAACATACAACGCAGTTCAAGCACCATTTCAGTTACTGCGTGCTGCGTAAGATTCCCTATTGGCTGGGCCGCCGCCGGCACTTCGACATGTCGCTGGCCTCTGACGCGCGTGGACGGTAGTGGAGAGATGTGGGCGGTTCGTAACGTCGAGGTGAGCGTGGAGCAGCGCCGAAATGCAAGGGCGGGGGGAAACGGGAGATCCCCGAGAAAACCCCCGCTGACCTGCGCCATCGGCCGACGCAGTTCTCACGTGCGAAAATCCAGGAGCCACCCCGCCAGGAATCGAACCCGAGACTCGCGCCGTGGTGTAATTTCCTAGACTTGGTTAAGCTTTGTATGCACGAGGCGGAGGAATATCCTGGAAGTAGAACTTTATAACAGGGCTTCAAAAAATGTTCGAAGTAACCGTGAATGGACTTAACCATGAATGTACGTGAAAAATAATACCAGACGAGCTTTCTCAATACGCCTATGAAATGTAGTAGTTTATTTGGTATAAATTTCTTAGAATAGGCCTTATTCCAACGGTACATATTTTAAGTTAAGCAGACGCCAGTTTAATACATATAGAACTGTGCGGTGTTCCTGTGTGTAATTGCGTTCGCAACTGTGAACGCAGTTTCTACAACGGAACCATCTGTTTTTACTGCAAAGAAGATAGATCCTTCAAACTACAGCTGTATGTTCTTATGAAACAACTGGAACTTTTTAACAAGTTCCGTAACATCGTGATGCTGGTGCTGCATTTCTTGTGGGGATTCTCCCCCCCCCCTCCCAGTGCAAGTGCTCTGGTGGAGAACTGAGAAAGTTAAATCTACGGAGAGGACGAGGTGTTGGAACATGGTTGGAGAGAGAATGAAACTGTTGAAGAGAGGGGAGGGGGGGCATCTTGGTCGGGGAGACAGCCGTCGAAGACTCGTCTACGGCGCCGGGTCACGAATGAAACGTGCGAAGGAGAAACTGGAAGGCGGAGGTTCGTAACGCTAGCAGATGTCAGAAAAGTTGTTCAAAGTTAAATCAACCTTTGCAAAAAATCCTTGCTCGAAAAAGAATACAGCTATTTTAACATACATACTTACTAATAATTCTCCCAAGAATATTGGCAACGATGTTGGAAAAGAGTTACACTGTAAAACTGAATCAGTGAGAATTTCACTTCAACAGTCACTCCAGTCAGTTTAACTGACGAATTAGTGAAGAAGTGCCAGTTTTCCTTCACATTTGGTACAGTGACTTTTCCACTGATTCGTGAACAGTTTTATTCGCTGTTTATTAGTGATTTTTTTTATGAATCAGTTAAACAAGGTGTATAGAATGTAATAACAATTCATAAACTAAGAAAACCCATTATATATATATTTTTTAACGTGATTTTCGTTTCTTATAATATGGGTACCGAAGCAACATGGACGTTCAATCTTTCATTTCGTTTTTTACGTCTTTCATTTCGCGTTCACTTAATCATCATGGCGCCCAGTTTGAATGTTTAAAACTGCATTAAGTGCGATGAAGTGAGTGCGATCATACGTACTATTTGTTTTAAAAATCCTAATATTACCAATTCAACTAAAAAAACGAAAATAAAGGACACACTATTTAGGGGGCCGCGGTGTCTGAGCGGTTAGCCTGCTCGCCTCCCACGAAGGCGAACCGGGTTCAATGCCTGGCCGGGTCACCGGATTTCCGCACGTGGGAACCGTGCCGGACGACGCCGTTGCTCGGCGGGTTTTCTCGGGGATCTCCCGTGTTTCCCCCGCCCTGTGGTTCCGGCGCCGCTCCATACTCCACCTCAGTCACCGGCGTTTGTTAGTTTGCCAGCGCAGATGTGTCGACAGTGTGCGAGAGCGACTGCAGACCGCCTTGTCCTGATGCCGGCGTCCTCACTACGGGACGTAGTGAAGGAGATAGTGGGACGTTTGTGCGGCCCGGGGTCCGCCAGTGAGTGCATCTACACGGTCGTGTGTGACGTCTGCTCCGCAGGGAGCTACTGGTATCCCCGCGTGCACGCAGGTCGAGCTTGGCTACTAAACAGCGATTAGCATTTCTGCCCGTGAGAGTGCCGGGGGGGCCTTGTATCAGTCCGCGTGACCGCGGGCGAGGTTAGTTCAGCCCCGCCGACGAGAAAAAAGAAGTGAACGTGAAGACAACTTGGATTTACATTTTTTTTACCATTGCTGTACATAGGTCTGAGGTACATTTTACGAAAATGTGGATTTTCTACGGCATAGAACTTTGTGTAATTTTAATTTAGAGACGATTATTGTTTGATTTCTTGTACCACTAAAGCTTCTGTAGCAATTCTTGTAAGGTAATCAGTAATGATTTTCCAGTTATTCTACATGGTAGACAAATATAGGTACTCCGTCGATATTACTGTTATTAAATGATCTTAGTGATGTACTGCGCCATGTCAAATAATGCTGAATACATCTTATGACTCAAAGACAGGTAACACCACATTATTTCCATCTCTCTCCCCCTTGAGGTGGTCTTCTGCCTAGGCATCTAAACTTTTTATAAGGCTTCAGCGAAAAAAAAAGTATTTAAAAATAATAAGGGTTAATTTTTTTGGGCATTTATAAAAGTTGCACTTTGCATTAAAAGTTCCAGTTTCCCGAGCGGTATATAAATTGTAAATAGAGGTATTTTTTTTCTTCCAAAGAGCGAAAAGTAGAGTCCATGCTTGCATGGACATGTTGACCAAAAATGACCGCCAAACAGCATATTTAGGGAGTTGCAGCACAACTGTGTACCTGTTACTAGCGCAACTGTGTACCTGTTACTAACNTCTTCCAAAGAGCGAAAAGTAGAGTCCATGCTTGCATGGACATGTTGACCAAAAATGACCGCCAAACAGCATATTTAGGGAGTTGCAGCACAACTGTGTACCTGTTACTAGCGCAACTGTGTACCTGTTACTAACTGTACCTGTGCCTTCACCCGCCCGGTATTTAAATTTTTTTGTTCGGCCGATTAAAAGTACAAGGNTTTTGTGTGCAGCCTCGCCCCGTCCGAAGTTCGGATTTGCAGACAAAGTAGTGCTGTGACAGAGAGAAATCAAAACTGTTCCCTAAAATAATTGGGTCATCCCTAAAAATTTTTGCAGAGGGTAGATGCGAGGGGAAAACTCACGAACATACGAGAGACTGCAGTTATTTCGTAAGTTTTTTAACATATTACATTTTTTTATTGGCAGTATGAAACAATACCCTTAAAAAAATATGATAGTGGCGGAAAATTACTTTTCGAAAACGGGTGAAAGGAGCAATGGAAATTTTTTAATTTTGATTTTTTTCTCTTCGTGAAAATCTCAAAATTGGACGCAATTATTACGTGTCATCAAAAATATTTTCTTGAGGATTTTTTTTTAGCGTAGTTCGCCAGTATTCCACTTTTAACATTTCAATTAAGAACGAGAGTTGAAATAACCGCAGATGAAACAAGTGTCAAGAAATTGCAACATAGCACTTCTCGGGCGTGAAGAAAAAAAATNAGTGTCAAAGAAATTGCGACATAGCACTTCTCGGACGTGAAGAAAAAAAACTCTTTATCTGAAACCAATCTTCGAGTTATGGTAACTATTTCAAATTCGCACGGATCAAGATTTCGTCTTAAGATAATCGCATTAAAGCTGAAAACTCAAATAATTTGGTATTTTATCAAGTTATCTTTGATATCATTTCACGAAATCATAAAATATCCTCAAAATTCAGAAGAAGAAAAAACTCTTTAAGGGCACTGCCTACCAGCTGGCAGCTGCGAAATTTAAATAGGAAATCCCATGTTAAGGAACTTTCGCCTAGGTGCGTTAATTTTAAAGATAGGCGTTTCAAACAAAATGTGTTCTTCACCAATTTTTCTAGGAGACGATCCNGCCTAGGTGCGTTAATTTTAAAGATAGGCGTTTCAAACAAAATGTGTTCTTCACCAATTTTTCTAGGAGACGATCTCTATAGGGGAGAGGCTTCCATAACACGTATAGTCTGTTATAGTCTACTCACGGTTTCTTCACACTTATTGAATCAANTGGTATTTTATCAAGTTATCTTTGATATCATTTCACGAAATCATAAAATATCCTCAAAATTCAGAAGAAGAAAAATCTCTTAAGGGCACTGCCTACCAGCTGGCAGCTGCGAAATTTAAATAGGAAATCCCATGGTAAGGAACTTTCGCATAGGTGCGTTAATTTTAAAGATAGGCGTTTCAAACAAAATGTGTTCTTCACCAATTTTTCTAGGAGACGATCCCTATAGGGGAGAGGCTTCCATAACACGTATAGTCTGTTATAGTCTACTCACGGTTTCTTCACACTTATGGAATCAAACCTTTGAAAAATTACCCCGGGTATCACGTGTTTAGTTATTTCCTGAACACGTGACTTATGACAAGCGTTTTGTACCTCTGTTAACATAAAGGTATCCTATTTTTCGTTAGAATTGTAGTTCAACCGTATTTTTTCTTTATAATTTTTAATATTTCATTTATGATAAATATGAAAAAGAAAACGGCGAGGGGAAAAAAAAAAGGTGTTGGTAGCGCCTAGTAAGAAGTAGTTCTCATGCAAAATATCATTACAACTGAGTGCGCACGAATGCGGTGCGTTGTTTCTAGACTTAGTTAAGCTTAGTTTGCGCGAGGCGGAGGAATATCCTGGAAGTAGAACTTCAGCAGGGCTTCAGGAAAGTGTGAAGTAACCGTGAATGGATTATATAGCAAGGAATTTATAGAATTTATGTTTTACAAAAAAAAAGTACATACTGTTTGTCTATATTGAAGCGTATCGGCTCTCAAGACCTCGCTGTTACGGGCCGCCCAAGTATCGTCACTCACTCAGTCACTCAGTATATTGAAGATATACGCTCGTTTCCTCGTTTGTGCCCTGAAACTTGTAAACAAATTATTATGTGTTTTCGTGGGATCATAATTTCAGTATATAATTCCGTAAAATAAATGTCCTTCGAAGCTCGTGTGCTGAAGTACTCAGGGCAATTGTGTGGAGAACTTTGGGGNGGGGGGTTGATGTGTGTCGAGCATTAGCGAGTAGGCTGAAGTACAAGTGATTGTGTTATCAGTACCTTATCGCTTCTTTACTCGATTAAGTTTATTAGACTTTTTTGTTAGTGAACCTGTACTTGCAACATAACTTTTTTTTTACTGTGGCTTCGATACGTGCTAACTATATCGATGTGATCTATAGCTTCCACAAAGCACTGCAAATCGATGGCGATACATCACAGATATCGACATTGCAAACATCGGACAAATATCGCCGATGACAGCGTACAGTACGTGTGATCCATGATATTGGAATATCGCTGATAACTCAAATATCGCAATATGCTATAGCTAGGGGCAGGGATATTTCGCGAAAAGATTTCGAGACAAGATACAGTTCAAAGCACTGTAGTGTCTCCAACTTCTTTCATTGGCTAAAAAATGTACTGGCCCATGTTAACCGTTTGCGCACGCATCACGAAGGTTCAGTGTCGGAGTTACTTAGTCCCGAGTGGCTCGGTCAAAGACGGACACGGCACCAGCAGCCAATGGAGGTATAACAATAGCTGAGGTGTGTATATAGTATTGAAGTTTACTGCGTGCTCCGATTTTTACGCGAAAAGTTACTGGCCCTAGCTATAGCTATATTGTTCGACATATTTTTTTTTANTACTGCGTGCTCCGATTTTTACGCGAAAAGTTACTGGCCCTAGCTATAGCTATATTGTTCGACATATTTTTTTTTAACAATGCAGTGGCTGCGATATTTCAAAGATGCTGCATTGTGACTGGTACATGGCGCAATCTTGGGTATGTGGTGTCTTCAATGGTGGAGAAGGTTGGTGCCTTCAATGGTGTCGCGTTTGTACACCGGCGCGTTTAATTGGTTCAAGTGTTTGATTTTTGTCTTAATGTTCTTAGGATACTTGAAGGTTTTGCTACACTACACCAATAGGAATTTAACACGTTTCTGATAACTTCAAAAATTATTTGAGTTGCAGTTTTAACATATTTATTCTGTAAAGTTTGTTCGACGGGAAGTATTAATAAAAAATTCTCCCAATACCTCGCATTTAATTTAAGAGTGCATTTTGACTTTGGGGCTTGCAGTTGATGCGCGATCCGATTGCAAAAGTTACCCGAATGTTAACGTGTAATGAGTAGGGCCAGTGACTTTTCGCGTAAAAATCGGAGCACACAGTAGACTTCAATACTATATACACACCTCAGCTGTTGTTATACCTCCATTGGCTGCTGGTGCCGTGTCCGTCTTTGACCAAGCCACTCGGGACTAAGTAACTCCGACACTGAACCTTCGTGATTCGTGCGCAAACGGTTAACACGGGCCAGAACATTTTTTTAGCCAATCAAAGAAGCTGGACGACCCTACAGTGCTTTGGAGTGTATCTTGTCTCGAAATCTTTTCGCGAAATATCACTGCCCCTAGTAATGAGTCTAACCTTTCACTAACTTAATTTGCGAAATTTTCCGCTCTCTAATTATATGATCTGAGGAGGAGGGAAGCATGTAGCTAGGCGTAACTTCATCTTGGCCCTTGACTGTCTTTGCAAATACATGTAAACGTATTTTGTTTTAAAGTAAAATTGTACTAGTTGAATTACACATAGCAGAACGTACTGAAGTACTAAGTGGATAGATCCTTCACAACTCTTACCTTTTTTCCTTTCCTTTTTTATTTTGTCAATGGTTTTTTCTTGCTTTTCCCTTCAGGAACGAGCTGGAGAATTTCCACTACAAATGTAGGATCTCGCGTGGAAGCAATTCTAGGCTGTTCACGGTAGGGTGAGCCGTTTGAGGGCCTGGTTACTTTTTTACTTTCAGCCATTTTTAATTCTGTAATCTCGTTTTTAAAATAAATATTGCCATCTAAGAAATACACACAGTGTGTACATTCCACCGCACTCGGAAGTTAACGTCTAAGGCTATAATAAAGTATATTTAAATGACTATTATTCCAAATGAGGCGGCTTTCAAAAGTGCTCACTTTACTGTGACACATAGGTCGAAGGAAAAAAAATGGGGGGGGGGGGGTAGGTAAGGATTTTCCCTGAAGGTTTTTCATTTTTGTCTAAATTTTTTTGAGGATATGTTGTTTCTTATCACGATATCGATGGCAATTTGATAAAAATACCAAATAGTGTAAAATATAGATTAGATGTTTTTTAAGATAGGGCTAAAAGTATTTATTCTTACGTATTTAAAAACAAATTTAATGTGGTTCGCTTGTATTTCAGTTTCAGCTTCTGACATAAAATGTTAAAGTCAAAATAGCCGGAAGCATTTTCTTTTCCTCAGGTGGGCCAAGTGTCCGACGTCAAAGAAACTGTGGCACGCCGCTCCTCTGACTTCAGGAAGCACTTCAGCTGAAACCAAGTTATGTGTTGAAATACATTTTCGAAATTTCTACGAATAAAGATTTTTAGATTCCCCGCATACCTGGCGCTTGAACTGCGTTGAGTGTGTTTGAAATACACGTTTCTACACGAAAATACTAGACGTGCGTTCAATGTGACGCGTTACGAAGAGAACACGCACTTCAGGCGAGGGCTGTCGAGTGCTTTCAAGACGTTGCGCACATTAGGAATACCACTTCAGAACACTTAAATACCGGGTTTTTCAGTTCGCTGTATCTCAAAATACACGCTTCAGATAAATGCAGAACTACTCAAAGGTCCTGCATTGAACCTGCCTGTAGACTTTCCACGACTAAAGTAATTGTGTCACCGCTGAAAATCCCATAGGTACACGCAGCACGACGAGAACACTGCACGCCAGTTCAGAGCCTTGCGCTTAGCGGTGATGGCGTACTTGATGCGCGTGGCAGTGTCGCCCTTATCGCTCCCGTGCTTCTCGTTCTGAGGCGCGGAAAATAAAAGCTCTGGGTAGGCGGGGGCCTTAAGTTTAAATTCTTATATTTATACAAAAAAAACACGATGTTTTTCTTCCGAATGGCTGGGTGTTTTAACATTTTGAGGTCGGCGCACTTTTTTACCAGCATCTCTAAATAGTAGAATAAAACAAAGTCGCTTATCCGCGTCTGTCTGTGTATTCGCTTAGTACTTCTAAACTACTTGAATAATTTTTGATGCGGGTTTCAACATCATTTAGAGAATTTCTTGAGGAAGTTTTTGGTGGATAATACATTTATATTTAATGTAGGGTAGTAGAGAAATGTAGAACCCGTTTGTAATCATGTCGTAAAAAAACCGCTTTTAGGGCGCTTACATGGCTTGCGCTGACTAAACCATAAGAGATACATCAAATTAATGTACTACAGAATTGTAGCTCTCAAAAAGGTCTACAGAAAAGTCCGCGATAGCATATGTTTATCTGTTAAGGATGACCCACAGTAACCATTTTTGTCTTTCAAAGTATCGCTGTAAAAATTAAATTGTTACCGGGCGAAGCCGGGCTGGTTCGCTAGTAAGATATAAACTATAAGCGAGTCGTCCGTATCCACTACGGTAGGGCACTTTGTTCTAACATTCCGCCATCCTATTGGCCAACACCACACCGGACTCTCGTTATTGGCCGGCTGTTAGCCGATGGAGTGCCCGAGTTGGCCGTGCTCCAACCCATCCGAACGTTATTTCGTATGTAGGCCAACAGGATGCACAGTCCATCGCGTTCTGTCCCCGCGTCCAGCATCGAGGACATGTTGCGCGCGAAGGATGTTTATGTTCGGAACTGTACAAAACAAGGTATCCGTGGCAGTGGTTTCGAGCTTCTTCCTTCTGGTACAGATCTGATTCGTCGTAGTTTCTGCACCCCTCGTCTCTGAATGGCCAGTGCTATCAGCGAACTCGCAGTCCGTTGTTCGCTGGTTGCGAGGTTTACACTCTGCTCAAGCATAACTGTAGCTAGTCTATAGCTCATTGGCTGTGACAACGAAACACGACTTGTGTCTCGACTTAAGTACAGCGTGCATCTTAAAATGTTTTGNGCCGGGGCATCGATCCTGTCGGCTGGGAGGTTCCGTCGCACCGCGCCAAGCTGCGATTCTCAGCCAGGCCCTTCCTTCGCCATATCTCACTTACAGCGGCCGGGAAATTTCCGCCAGTTCATTTCACGACAACGCTACACCTCTAACAACGCGCATTTCTCTTGCGTTTACCATTAGATCGTATTATTATCAACCCATTTCAGACCCGGTGTACGCAATTGCGTACATCACGAACGTGTATGTAATTTTTGGTCTGTACTGCACACTACAAAACTCAACGACCAATGATCTCACCTGCGGGTAAATGATTCACCAACCGTCTTACTGGTCTAGGTCGCAATTGGTTCACATAAATGTAGCCGAACATACAGTATATAGCTCATTGGCTGTGACAACGAAACACGACTTGTGTCTCGACTTAAGTACAGCGTGCATCTTAAAATGTTTTGNTATAGCTCATTGGCTGTGACAACGAAACACGACTTGTGTCTCGACTTAAGTACAGCGTGCATCTTAAAATGTTTTGTTTGCAACACCTGAAACCGCAAATTAACATCTTAACATATTATCCCGAATATCCTCGTTCACGTGTGACGTGTTGCAAAATATGTAAAGTCGTGTTCGGTGCTGTACGAGGTCAGAAGCTGGCACCAATACAGATAGCGTATTTTCCCTGGTTGATGCCATTGGCTGCAGCCAGCACACCGAGATGATATTATTATTATTATTGGTTTCTGCTGGTGCTGTAGACCAACAGAAATTCTTTCCATAGGTCCCATCCTGTACGCTGTTACACGGAATTCATAAAGTACGTTTCAGACAAAAATCTTGTATTTTGAAACACCTGCAAGGAAAAATGAATGTGTAAGTTGTACGAATGTAAAACCCGGACTTCTNCAAAAATCTTGTATTTTGAAACACCTGCAAGGAAAAATGAATGTGTAAGTTGTACGAATGTAAAACCCGGACTTCGGGTATCTTCGGCAGGAATTCTTTTTCCCTATCCGAGTGACGAGGACGTCTGTTCCGCCCCTGTATTGTTCAAGTGCTCTGTGCGTGGAGACGCGTAGACCACCTGGACGGCGCCAAGCTGGCGCCGTATTGGGGCCAGGCGCNGTTCAAGTGCTCTGTGCGTGGAGACGCGTAGACCACCTGGACGGCGCCAAGCTGGCGCCGTATTGGGGCCAGGCGCTCATCAGCGACGTACTAACGAATCACAACTCGACTAGGTTTCCGGCTACGGTAGCACCTTTCCCCGGCACACGTGCTAATTACCGCACTCGACGACGCCGGCACCTTACAGCGGCGAAGCCGGGTGTACACGAACACACTTCACTGCCGCTGGTACCCACGCCTAGAGCACTTGAACAATACAGGGGCGGAACAGCCGCCCTCGTCCCTCGGGATAGGGAAAAAGAATTCCTGCCGAAGATACCAGAAGTCCGGGTTTTACATTCGTACAACTTACACATTCATTTTTCCTTGCAGGTGTTTCAAAATACAAGATTTTTGTCTGAAACGTACTTTATGAATTCCGTGTAACAGCGTACAGGATGGGACCTATGGAAAGAATTTCTGTTGGTCTACAGCACCAGCAGAAACCAATAATAATAATAATATCATCTCGGTGTGCTGGCTGCAGCCAATGGCNTTGCTGCAGGGTCGTGACCAGCTGTGCACGCAAGCAACAGAACATCCACGCTGTGTTACGAAACAAACATGTCCTGCATGGCGCCTTGTTGCGAAGGTTTTGTTTTCAGAAAGTGTGATACAATAAGTAATATTTGCCGAAAAGATTACGTGGCAAGATACAGTCCGAAGCACTGTAGGATCGTCCAGCTTCTTTGGATTGGCTATAAAAAAAATGTTCCGGCCCGTGTCAACCGTTTGCGCACGAATCGCGAAGGTTCAGTGTCGGAGTTACTTGGTCCTGAGTGGCTTGGTCGAAGACGGACACGGCACCAGCAGCCAATGGAGGTGTAACAACAGCTGAGGTGTGTATACAGTATTGAAGTCACTGGGCCTAACTATAAGTAGAGACCTACGAATTTTCGCGTTATTATTTGATAGCATACAGAAACTTCACTTCCCTGTAACCACTAGAGCACAATTCGTTGATTTCATTGGCTACTGGCATTTGTACGGTGTCATACACCCGTGTGATCGTTTCACTGGAAATTGGTTGCTCAACCTCCGAGCCTTTACTATTGGCTAAAGGCATCCTAGGGACGCGCTATACAATTCACCTGCCAAATTGCGACAGTCAAAAGAACATACAACGTCTTAGAGTTTAGTCTGCCGCCAAATAATAACTATAAGTAGGGCCAGTGACTTTTCGCGTAAAAATCGGAGCACGCAGTAGACTTCAATACTATATACACACCTCAGCTGTTGTAATACCTCCATCTTCTCGCGAAAAGATTTCAGGACCAGTCGTAACAGTTTAGCTCATGTGCACTCTTGTAGTTTGATGATTTAGCAGTTATAGGTGTCAGGTGTCTGCCCGCGAATGGTAGTCATACAGTATCGGAGTAACTTAATTCTCATTGGCCATTCAAGTAAGAGAACGTCTTCTCACAAAGACGCGTGGCCAATAAGCAAATAGAAACCGCTGATGTGTCCATAGGGCATTGAAGTCTAGCTTGCGCCCCTACCTATAAGTATATTGGAATCATGTTTAATAGTTTCGTTAAAACATGTATTTTCCAAACACGCTGCAAGGCGTTTGAAGCCCCGCGTAGGCGACTACCGCTAGTGAAGCGCCCTTCCCACTGGTCTCAGTGACGTAACTGGAGTCTGTTTGCAGTATCTTCACACTTATTGAATCAAACCTGCGAAAAACCTCCCCATGTATGGCGTGTTTGGTAGTTTCCCGACTATGTCACGTATCACAAGATTTTTTTGCTTGAATAAATATCAAAGTGTCTTATTTTATGTTAAATTGTGCTTTTTCAAATTTTTTTATCTGTAAATTATAATAGATATTTCACGTATAATTAATATTAAAATCAGGGAGAATGTGGGTGTGTGGGTGATACCTAATTATAAATAGTTCTAAGGCACAATATTATTAAATTGAGTCTACAAATACGGTGCGTTGTTCCTTTGAAGTAATTTGCAACACTTAAGCTTTGTTTGCATTTGACGGAGGAACGGTCTGAAAGTATAACTTTAGCATGGATTCAGAAAAGTTGGAAGGTTTAAAATGTTAAGTTTTGGCGCGCTTTTCATATCACATTTCTATATAGACGCTATATTTCGTACTAAACATAACCTGTATTTCCTAGAGTTAATTTTTTCGTTCAATAGTCAAGATTATTCTATCATTAATAACGGGTACTATAATGATAGAAGGAGCAACGTGTTAAATATATTTGCTATTTCCGTTTTCGTTTTTGCAAACCAAATTTATAGCCTAACATCGGAAAGAATGTTTGTTTTAGATGCTTGAAATTTAGGTACCACTTCAGTGGTTTTTAAATTTTTTTTTTTTTTATTCTTTTCGAATTGCTGGTTTAATTTTTGTCGAAATAATTCCACTGAGCGTAATTTCTTTTCCGTGAGCTGGATCGATTGGAATCAGTTGTTGTTGAGCGCGCGACAAGACCTCAAGCCTACGGTGCTGGTAACTGAGATTGTAGGAGTTCGTTTGATCAACTTGGCCACAAGAACGTGCGAGTCCTGCAAATGACTGCCGCTTTATTTTCGTAAACTTTGTATAAAGCTATGTGTTTCATTGCGCGTCGGACTTCTGTATGATATTTTCGTACCCTGCGGACTGTGGTGCCATCTAGCGGCAGATGCGGAACTACGTGCAATTACTCAAACAGCAGTGCAATAAAAATAGTCCGGCGGATGCCGAGGTGGAAGTAGGTCCTAGCGAACTACACAGGAGTCCAATTTATCATGTCGTGAATGCCTCTCTCTCTCTCTCTCTCTCTCCCCCGTGCGTGCAAACACACACACGCACGCACGCACATTCATACATACACACATACCACATTCATCGCCCCACGTCGTTCTCCGCCCAGTCTGAATGCCGACGTCCTTTATAAACGCCTAGCATTCGCTCGTGCTCAGCAGCCGTCTCTCTGGGGGAACGATTATATTTATTTCGTTTTATGTTCGGAGACTGACAGCCTCATTATTACGGACGACGAAATAAAAAGGCAGACATTACGGGGCTTTTCTAGTCGTCATGTCTGTTATAATTTTTACAAAAAAAAAAAAAAAACTACGGAATATTTCAATGTAAATCTTGTTCTTTTTCAGAACAGAAATTAAAGTCGATATTTTGTTCCCGATTTATAAATTTGGTTATTGAAACGTAAATGTGGTCGTTGAAAAGTGTCGTAAAGTCAGCAAAAATCAGTTTACGAGATGTATTCTTCTGTAAAACAATGTTTTAAACTACATCTTTTATGAACAGATTGCTGTTTTACGAGCCTTTAGTCACCGTTTAAAATTCTTAGACAAAACAATACGCGCCAAGCTTATTTATAGTATTTTAGACCGTATAGCTTTTGCATCATGGCATGTCAATATCACGATTTTAGTGTTTTTTTAAACGTACAACGTACAAAAAAAAATATTTACAGAAAAATTAACAAGGATGACTAAAAGGTCATGTCTTAATTAATTTTAAGGAATGCTTAGCTAAATATGTTTTATAAATAGTCGTAAACTGCTACAAATTAAATATGTGCAAAAATTGCCTTATTTAGAGCAAATTATATAAAATTGCGCAAAACTCTTTTGTAGTGTGATTTCAAATTATTTCCTGAATTAACTCAAATCTTATTTCAAATTAAATTATTTCATTTCGGTATGTGAATTAGTTTTTGTTATTTGTACATTCCAAATACACCAACATTATTATTCTGGCATGTCATTATGAGAAAAAAATTTGCTGTCTAAATTTATTTTTATGCGAGGAAATAGTACTTGTAAGTATTGTTTACAAGTTGAACAGTATTTCGTACAAATATAAAATAACGACTTCAATAAATGGCCGGCGGCCAACAAAACCACGGGCTTATCCATAATGCAGTGGAGTACATGGACTATTCGTGGCTTCTTCACACTTTTCGAATCAAACCTTTGAAAAATCACCTCATGGATGACGTGAATGGGTGTTTCCCAAATGTGCCATGCTATCATAAGCGTTTCATACCTACTGGTGTTAACATAAAAGTAGATTATACTCGGTTGAATTACACTTTTACTTGTATATTATCAATAGATTATAATATTTAGTTTATAATTAAAATGAATAAAGACGGAGGGAAGGTAGGTGTGTCGGTAATGCCTAGTTTTAAATTGTTTTTATATAAAATATGATTACAGTGAGTCCCTTTGGCGTAATTTTCTAGACTCGGTTAATCTTTGTTTGCACGAGGAGGAATAGTCTTGGGAGTAGAACTGTGGCAGGGCTTCGGGAAAGTTGTAAGCAACCGAAAATGGCGCGCGGCCCGTCAGCGAAAGATAACGGGAATTTCGCGCGTCTGCAGGAAGTGTCGAGGGGGAAGGTGTCGCGAAGTGCGGTAACGAGTGTAAAGTGACGAAAGAAGTTTGTTAGTGAGAGGGTGAAAGGGTGGAGGGGGGGAGGAGGGG
>NQII01003541.1:233897-244767 GCA_002778355.1 Clitarchus hookeri
GCAGCTGGCGCCCTTCCCCTCGCCTCCTCGGACGCAGAGCACCCCACCGCTGCAGAGGCGCAGTTGTCGTGCTGCCGTCTCTGCAGTCAATTCACGGCTACCCACTACTGTTCTGAAGTCCTGCCGAATCAAATCAAATATAGGAAATCACACCAAAGGGACGATGCAACCGCATTCTTGCGCACTCAGTTTTAACATTCAGCATTACAACTATTTATTACCAGGTATTACCAACACACACCATTTTTCTCTCTGTTTTTATTAGTAATAATCATAAATTACACATTATAATTCATAAATAAAATACATATAAGCAAAAATAATATACTTTTACGTAACGCGAAATGTAAAACGCTTCTGGTGCATATTTCGGAAACAACCAAACACGTCATTCAGGGGGTGATTTTTTCATCGCCTGGATCGGAAAAGAAGTCACCCAAGCATGTTCACGCACATTGTGTGTATCGACTTCAGCTGTTGCAAGTAAGAAAGGGCCTAGAGTAGCAGAACAACACAGCTTGAGAATGTGATATAGAAGTCACCCAAGCATGTTCACGCACATTGTGTTTATCGACTTCAGCTGTTGCAAGTAAGAAAGGGCCTAGAGTAGCAGAACAACACAGCTTGAGAATGTGATATAGAAGTCACCCAAGCATGTTCACGCACATTGTGTGTATCGACTTCAGCTGTTGCAAGTAAGAAAGGGCCTAGAGTAGCAGAACAACACAGCTTGAGAATGTGATATAGAAGTCACCCAAGCATGTTCACGCACATTGTGTGTATCGACTTCAGCTGTTGCAAGTAAGAAAGGGCCTAGAGTAGCAGAACAACACAGCTTGAGAATGTGATATAGAAGTCACCCAAGCATGTTCACGCACATTGTGTGTATCGACTTCAGCTGTTGCAAGTAAGAAAGGGCCTAGAGTAGCAGAACAACACAGCTTGAGAATGTGATATAGAAGTCACCCAAGCATGTTCACGCACATTGTGTGTATCGACTTCAGCTGTTGCAAGTAAGAAAGGGCCTAGAGTAGCAGAACAACACAGCTTGAGAATGTGATATAGAAGTCACCCAAGCATGTTCACGCACATTGTGTGTATCGACTTCAGCTGTTGCAAGTAAGAAAGGGCCTAGAGTAGCAGAACAACACAGCTTGAGAATGTGATATAGAAGTCACCCAAGCATGTTCACGCACATTGTGTGTATCGACTTCAGCTGTTGCAAGTAAGAAAGGGCCTAGAGTAGCAGAACAACACAGCTTGAGAATGTGATATAGAAGTCACCCAAGCATGTTCACGCACATTGTGTGTATCGACTTCAGCTGTTGCAAGTAAGAAAGGGCCTAGAGTAGCAGAACAACACAGCTTGAGAATGTGATATAGAAGTCACCCAAGCATGTTCACGCACATTGTGTGTATCGACTTCAGCTGTTGCAAGTAAGAAAGGGCCTAGAGTAGCAGAACAACACAGCTTGAGAATGTGATATAGAAGTCACCCAAGCATGTTCACGCACATTGTGTGTATCGACTTCAGCTGTTGCAAGTAAGAAAGGGCCTAGAGTAGCAGAACAACACAGCTTGAGAATGTGATATAGAAGTCACCCAAGCATGTTCACGCACATTGTGTGTATCGACTTCAGCTGTTGCAAGTAAGAAAGGGCCTAGAGTAGCAGAACAACACAGCTTGAGAATGTAATATTTTCTGCCATTCAAGACAAGCTACAACTAAAACACTACACGAATAATAACTTTAAAATTTTAAGTTTCACTGAAAGANTTCTGCCATTCAAGACAAGCTACAACTAAAACACTACACGAATAATAACTTTAAAATTTTAAGTTTCACTGAAAGAAATTTTTTAGTCCTTGATATTGGCAGCTTTAGTCTTAAGAAGCAGTGGTTGGCAAGTACACAACTGCTGCCAGCGAAGGAAGAGGTCTCGTAAACTCACGCGCTGTAAACAGAATCGCACTTCTACAAGGAATGCTTTGAAAACTAACTGCCAAAAAATATTTTTGTAACACTAAAAAAAATAAATTAGAGTGAATTTCACAGAACATCAGCGTGGAGTGTGTAAAACTAATGTTGAGTTTTAACAAGCAAGTGTTGTAGACATCGGGTTTATTATAAGAACTGAGCCACATAAAAAGTTTCGTAATTTTTAAAAAATTACGTGTTACATATATACAATATTTCAGCTGCAGTGTTACCCGAAAATTCTTGGCAACGAGATTCCAGACAGTTTGTAGCAATTACAGACATTTTCTTTTACTGTGCTGGTTAAACCTAGCTACAGAGTTTTGAAGTGCAGCTTGTCGAGATATCGTTTCGCGAAAAATCACTGGACTTGCCATGTCCACGTAGACACTAGAGAACCGCGAAAATTTCGGAACCAGTGTATTTTCCAAAACACTGTAGTTTCTTACTTTTTTTTTTCTGAGCAGGGACACCTGATCTTCCCGAAAAGAGCCTAACGCAGGCTAAATTTCACAGCCGGAGTTTAATTTTTTTTTTGTTTGCGTGTGTCTTAACAAAACAGATTTTTGAATGGCCAGTCGAAATTACGTCACTCTGATACCTACCGTCTGTGATTCGCGGACAGGCGCATAAAACGCGTGAAAAGAAATAGTCCAATCAAGAAAGTGTAGACCAATGAAAGAGGAGTGAAGTGGAGAGATTTGGGCGGGTTCTTAACGTCGAGGTCTCCAGAGCCGACGAATGTGAAGGGAGGTGAGTATGGAGCAGCGCCGGAATGCAAGGCCGGGACGGGAGATCTCAGAGAAAACCAGCCGACCAGCGGTATCGTCCGACGTGATTCCCCGCCAACCCGGTTCGCCTTGGTGGGAGGCGAGCACTCTACCCGCTGCCACACCGCGACCCCCATCAGTAAACATGTTTTAAAATACCACCAGTTAAGAGATCTTTTCGCAAAAATCGGGATGTCCCTAGTTATGAGCCGATAACATGCTTGCAGGCGAATCACAAATGTGCGGTTTTGGGAACACCACTGCCCTCATTGGTCGAGTGAAGTTGGTACACACAGACTACGACCAACAACGGCAGAAAAACACCAGGCATATAGGCCTACACGTTGCACTAACAAACAATCAATTTTTTTGTTCTGGCGTTAGGTAATTGCTCAGCGTTGACTGTGTACGTATTAATGCGTCGCGACAAATGTAAAACATTTTACAATTCATCGTGTTCATTTTAAGAAATTATTATTAAAAAAAAAAAAAAAAAAGCGGTTTTATTGCTACGAACTGAATTGTTGACTGGTTGCAATTTTTTTACTTAGAGTTTGATGAAGCAGTGAAACAATAAAAGTGTGAATATTTTCTTCGAGAGCAAAGTAATTCCCGTATAAACGCATCCCCGAGTTTATACACTGAAGAGAGAAAAAAAAAAAAACTGGCATAGGCGTGCGTATGCGAATAACAGAGGTATGGAAACAATCAGAGTAACGCGATGCGGTCGGCAGCTAGATCGGTCACTGCTGCTACAATGACAGGTTATCAAGATTTAAGTGAGTTTGAACGTGGTGTAATAGTCGACGCACGAGAGATGGGTCATAGCATCTCCGAGGTAGCGATAACATTTGGATCTTCGCGTACGACCATTTCACGAGTGTGCCGTGAATATCGGGAATCCGGTAAAACATCACATCTTCGACATCGCTGCGGCCGGAAAAAGATCGTGAAAGAATTCGACAAACGACGATCGACGAGAATCATTAAACGTTACAGACGTGCAACCCTTTCTCGAATTGGCGCAGATTTGATTTGTGGACTGCCCTGCAGGATTCATGGTCTGAATTGCCTCCTGCATACCTTCAGACATTAGTCGTGTCCATGCNGGGGGGGGCTACACGATATTAGGCAGGTGTACCAGTTTTTTTGGCTCTTCAGTGTACATACATACATACTTCTCAGAGGGTTAAGGGGTTATGCGGTGACTGGTGTCTTGTGTGGGGAGTAAATAACACACGAAGGTGTAATGATGTGGGTGAGTAGAGTTAGTGAGGTCTGCGATTCCTTGGTGCGATCGACCCGTTGTAGGCACATCTGGAGCCAGGGAGCTGATCTCTGTGAAGACTGCCAGCCCTCATTAGGGACCTCGTCTTCTGCCCCTCCCCTCCCTCGAAGGGATCACGGGCTGTGTCAACACGGCAGTTAAGTACGCTCGCGTGTCTTCTGCGAGTTCGCGCCACCCAGCGCTGATTCAACGTCTGCAGACCAGACCGTCGACATTTTCTTGTGCCTCCTCGCCGTTCCCCTATTTTACTTAATCGCATTAGCAGAATTACTTTCTGCATTACTTTAACTACCTAACAGCCCGGTTATACAGCTCGGCTCTCTCATCTTCTGGAAGGGGATCGCTTTTATAAATGGGCCGCTTCCTGAGGATTTTAACGAGAGACCTTATACCGTTTCGCCTTCTTGTAACATGGCGCCGAGTTAACTCTTTGAGAATGAGTTGAGTTGAGATATTTGGGTGGCTCTTAACAGCGTGGTCTTGGGANAAGAAATCGGTAGTTAAAACTTTATGCTGCAAGTTTTTAGTTTTTTTTTAATTTTATTATTTTAGTGGTGTCGGAGATAAAGCCAGCCCACCGCAGAAGTGATCAAACATTGTAAGGAGCAATGTAAAAACCCTACAATTTGCCATGTGTAAAAAAACGTGATGTTAATTTGTTGATGAGTTGAGTTGATTTGGGCGGCTCTTAACAACGATGCCTTAATGTGAAAATGGAGCAGCACCGGAAACAATGGGCGGGGGAAACAGGAGGTTTCCGAGAAAGCCCGCCGACCAGCGGCATCGCTCAACACGATCCGCACTTATGAACATCTGGGAGTGACCCGGCCGAAGTTTGAACCCGGTTCGCCTTGGTGGGAGGCGAGCAATCTAACCGCTCAGCCAACGCGGCCCGAACCGCGAATAGACTATTGTTACATAATGTACAGTATTATCGCGGAGCTTTGATGCAGTATGTTGAAATTCGTCGAACAGGAAGTCTGTTAAAATAAGTCACGCAGAAGTTTTGTGAAAACAAATCAGGTGTTGATTACAAAATAAAAACACTTTTTTTTATTATCAGAAATGAATGTTTAATGATTGTGTGTAACTACCAAACGTTTGGTAGAAGTCGTTATAACGTTCGGCAACACATATATTCCCGTTGAGTGTACAGGAGAACATTACACCGAAGAAGTTCACTGAACTCGCAGCTGCTCGTTACACGTGACCGGGCGACCTAGCGCGTCCATTTTCGGCACCTCTTGACGTAATGCCGCGCCAAAAACAGGAAATTTCATGTTTGTTATGCGTCATGAGGGAATATTCTCTCATCATAACCACCAGTCGCTTCTGAAGTCTAGCTTACCACCTGAACCAGTGCGTCAATTTCGTCTCCAAGCATGTGCTTAAGTCTTCGTTTATGATTGGACTGCAGTGGTTCTGACTCGTCTTGTTAGGGACGCCCGATTTTCGCGAAAAGGTTCCGTAACTAGTTGTATTTGAAAGAAAATTACGGCTCAGGTCCACTTTTGTGGTCGGATAAAATTTATTTCCTAAGTGTCGTACGTGTTTGCCCACGAATCAGAGGCGTCCACAATCAGAGTAACCTAGTTCTGATTGGCCAATCAAGTGAAGGAATATCTTGCCCTGAAGACGAGCGGCCAATAAGTATAGGAAAACTGCTGGCAGGCCCGTAGGGTATGAAAATGTAGCCTGCGGGGAAATAACTTTCGTGGAAATCGGGGCGTAACTACGTCTTGTTCAACTCTGTAGCCAACTACAAACGGGAGGTAATAATGTGGCCGTATCACGTCTAACAGAGTTTAGCCCTTTCATCCCCGTTGTAGGAAAACTGTGTACATTTTGCACGGGAAAGATTATATTTGACCTGTACTGTACTCTGCGAGGCACAGAGCCCAGTGCGATCTTCCATGCGGATAACTCATTCGTAAATCATGCTGCTTCTCTACGTTGTCATTGATTCATATCACTCATCACCGAACACAAACTTGTGGTTGTGATAACGAAGTAAGTTCTCTGTCAGCTTACGTGCGGCACGCATCAAATAAATTTCTTATTTGCAACGCCGTAAGTGGGGTCAGTGACTTTTCGCGTGAAAATCGGAGCCCACAGTAGACTTCAATACTACACACACACCTCAGCTGTTGTTGTACCTCCATTGGCTGCTGGTGCTGTGTCCGTCTTCGACCAAGCCACTCAGGACTAAGTAACTCCGACACTGAACCTTCGTGATTCGCGCGCAAACTATTAACACGGGCCAGTACATTTTTTTTAGCCAATCAAAGAAGCTGGACACGACCCTACAATGCTTTGGACTGTATCTTGTCTCGAAATCTTTTCCGAAATATCACTGTCCCTAGCCATTATCCATAAATTAATACGGCAATGAAAAGCATTAACAAAAAAAAATACTCTCGCCATTTTAGCAGCCAGTAAATGAATACTTGTGGCCGGATGCAGCAACTTCGAGGTCGTGCAGCTGGTTGGGATGAACCGCATGGAAACTGACATATTTTTTATATGTAGTTATTAATAAGAGTTAACAGGGACAGCGATAGCACACGTGACAACAAAGACACACACCAGCGGGTCGAGTGAATTGTGTGAAGTCACAAAAAAAAATGCGTCTTGGTCCATTCATGGTAACTTTCAACTTTCTGAAGCCCTGCTGGAGTTCTACTTCCAAGTTATTCCTCCGCCTCGTGAAAATAAAGCTTAACCAAGTCTACAAAATCACACCAAAGGGACAACGCACTGCATTCGTGCGTACTCAGTGTTGGCCTAATACTATTTCGCATAGGAACTATTTCTTGCCAGGCGTTGCCAACGCACCTGTTTTCTCTCGGTTTTTATTCATATTAGTTATAATTTAAATGGTATGATTTATAGATAAAATATAAGTTAAAGTTCAGATCAACCAAAAATAAGGCACTGTTATGTTAACACAACTATATAACGCTTGTGATACAAGGCATATTTAGGAAACAATCAACTACGTCATAAATATGGTGATTTTTAGAAGTTTGTATTCAAAAAGTAAGAAGAAACCGCTAATAGGCTATATTTGCGTATATCTGTATATCCGTTTGATTAATTTTTTTTTCCCGTAATTTATCACACTGGGTTTTAATTACTGACTGGAATCGTTCTCCAGCATTTTCCATGTATTTTGAAGGGCTCAATTTTAACGGAAAGATTCCTCGACTCATTGCATTTCAAAACTCTTCCGTTTATATATCAGTTTTCTTCAATTAATGATAATGCTTTGTTAATTGACTGTTCACGGAAAACCGAGTAGTTCTGAAAAACCTGCTTACGATTTACTTCTCGGATTACTTTGTATACTTTACTTTCACCATATGCAAATGTAACATTCCCGATGGTCTGTTCACTTCATTCATGCGTTGGTCAACGGAAACTGTGAAATTATTAGAAATGTAAATGTTTTACAAATTTGCTAATTTTTACACTAAAAAAAAAATTTATAGTGTCAGTTTAAAAAAATTTTTACCTAACATTTTCCATTCAACGTTAAGACGTGAAACTACATTCCCTCCGTCGATACCAACTTTACTGGGCACATGCCAGAAACTGTAACGTTTAAGGCGCCCGTCTACCTGGAACTTTTTCCCACTTTTAGGCCGAGAAGCGCGGGAGCGATAAGGGCGACACTGCCACGCGCATCAAGTACGCCATCGCCGCTAAGCGCAAGGCTCTGAACTGGCGTGCAGTGTTCTCGTCGTGCTGCGTGTACCTATGGGACTTTCAGCGGTGACCATATTATTTTATTAGTGGCAAGTCTTTAGGAAGGTTCAGTGCAGGCGCCTATAGTAGTTTTGTATGTATCTGATGCGTGCATTTTGAGCTACAGCGCCTTGGAAAGGCCGTTTTTAGCGGTTTTGGAGTACTCTGAATTGATGTTTCTAACGTACGTGATATTTTGAAAGTACTTAACAGCTCTCGTCAGAAGTGTGTGTTCTTTTCGTAGATCAGCGCGTTGGACGCACGCTTAATAGTTTCGTTGAAAAACGTGTATTTGGAACACTCTGCAACACAGTTCAAGCGCCAGGTAGACGGGCGCCTTAAAGTACTATATTCAGGTAGGGACAGTGACATTCTTCAAAGGTTGATTTCAAAAGTGCTCTGTTAACTGTGAACAGCCTACACGAACACGATCCCATTTCATTGGGCCATACGTATTCTCATACTCTGAAGCAGAACTTTTGTGTAATAGTCTGCAAAGAACTTGGTTGAGTCAAAAAACTAGATCATCCGATCTTACAAGGATTAACTGGATCATGTGTTGTCGTAAGTACGTCGGCTTAAAATTTTTTTTTCGCGATTTTCCAGCGTCTCTAGCCCGTTCAATCCCGAATCAGTTTACAAGTTAAAGTGTTGCAATCGTTGAATATTTCGATGTGCACCTGTACTGTGATGAGCGTTATTCTCGTAACCGATTAGAGGTGTAGAAACTTCAACAAATCAGTTTTTGTACAGATGAGTAGCTTGAAACACCGACCAGTGGTTCCTTGTTATGTACAGTGACGACCATAAATATCCTTCATGTGCAACATGTCCCCAATCATGAACACGGCGACTACACGGGTTAGTGATATATTTTTGTTTATGTTTGTTTTATATGTATAAGGTTCAGAATTCGCCAAGCGTATAGTTGTGTATTTAATTTTCTTGACAGCTTAACATTTCGACTTGATCGAGTCATGAATTGAGACACCCGATTGTCGGGAAAATATTTCACAACTAAAACACTTTAACTCAGATCCACTTTCGTGATTGGACGATTCGCTTGCTACCGTCTTAATTGTCTTGCCAGCGAGTCACATACGTACAGTATTAGAGTAAACTTACGCCAACTGGCCCAATGAAGCAAGTCTTCTCACAAAGGCTTGTACCCGGCGAGTAACAAAACAAAATACTGGATCGCCTGTATGGTATTGAAACCACAGACTGAAGATGAGGTAGAACAATTTTTGTCTTCTGCGCGTGTATCCAAAATCAACTCTTTTCCGTAGCCAGTTCAAATATCAAAGTCACTCGATCAACATTGATGAAAGCATCTCTGTATTGGTTTACGTTTGAATTTTCAAAAGTCCCACCCTTTTATACAAAAAAAAATATATTGCTTTGAAAAACTTGAATATGTTGTAGTTGCGCTGAAACGACAAACAGCTCAAGCCACTTACATAAACAGCGACATGACCTCAAACCCTATCTTCGTTGTTTTTGATAGTGCAATTGCAAGGAAATCAGTCCACTCTTGGAACACGGAGAGTGGGCACTACGCTGATAGTATGCGCACTCGGCCCCATTTTTCCTCTACGATTGAAATCTAATCTGCGCGTAAACTCTCTTCGCGAAAAAACAGGCGTCCCTGATTATATTCAACGGTTGGAGGTGATGTTAATGTTTAATGCGTCGGAAGAATATTAATTAAGGAAGAAGTAGGGTCGAAGCAACGCTTTCGTAAATGTTCAGTTACCCGAGGACAGCATATACAGAATCGACAGGTTTTTAAGGCCCGGAGGTCAGCACACCCTCCATCCTCCCACACTGCATCTGCACTCTGATGAGTAAGGCAGTGCACGGCACTTTCTCCTCTTGGTCTCTTCGGGCCATTCACTGTTCATGCTTGCCGTAACACGGTATTCTACCGGTTTTCTCTTAAAACCTGTCCTCCTCGCCAATCAGAGATACTCCGACTTACATTTTGTGAGCCTTTACCTGAGTACCCTATTATGGGTCATCAGAAATTCGCCGATTCCATTTATCAAAGTCCTCTAGTATTCTGCCAATTATACAGGTCCGACAGCAACAAGTGGCGAGCCATATTGGCGCGAGACCGCCGGTCGGAGAAATACAACCGCTGTTGTGTTGTGTAATGTTTATCGGCCGGCCGCCCCCGCTGAAGCGTGCGGAAGCTTGCATATTCATAGGCTCGAGCTGTATTATGCTGGAAGTCAGTAATTACGGATGCAGTTTTCAGACCAGGGAGAAATAATTTTCATCCCCCGCGAATATTGCGTGTTCTGCGTTCGGGGAGACACCAGCGTATGCTTTCACAGTGGAGGGTGTTTCGTGAAATATGTTTGTGGTCGCGTTGTCATAGTTTTTCCTTCTCGCGGCAATTGCTAGCTGGGGAAACAGCTTCTTGTACAGGCAAGACAATAAACATGTAGACGTAAACACAGAAAGTTCGGCATTTACCGTACCTGTATTTTTTCCGCTGCAACGACATTAAAACTAGTCCACTCTACTGCTAGCACTTTCGACGACATCATGTAGTGAAGTCATCACTTCCAGCAGGTTTAATGCGAAACGCCCATGTACCAGTGAAGAGGTGAAAGATTCCATTGGCAGAGACCTGAAAAATTCGCGGATTCATTTCGGGACAAGCTAGAATTGAAACATGTATCTTAGCGTTACTTCTGCAATTGGCTCACGACCTATTTGACACCTCCTCCAGGACTGCGAGCCAACAGTAAACAGGCAACAAAATGCAGCCCCAATCACGACCTCTCACTGTGAAAGCAGGCAGCCAATGAGCAGTTGATATCTCCTTGAGCGTGCAAACAAATATGGAGTCTAGCCTAAAGGTCAATGAACTCGCGAATTTTTAAGGTCTCTATCCACTGGTCGTTGCGTTTTCTTCACGTCACGTGTTCATTTCGGTTGTCCGCTCAGAACTCGCTGTGTTGAAAGGTGTGAGCACGTTGCATGACCTCGCCAGATGCAGCTGTGGTCCAGTGCATTCGCCGGTCCAACGTGGGCGACTGCCTGTCCGTAGTTGGCGCGGCGTGTGCTGACACTGCA
>NQII01003541.1:244974-255499 GCA_002778355.1 Clitarchus hookeri
CCGGTGGAACCGGCGCTGGCCTCACCAAACCTCCCCTCCTGGTGGCCGATACCTATTAAAAGGTTATACCAGAAGCACTTCTTTCTACTGTACGTTAATCTCCCACAAACAAAAAGCTAAATCGGCTCTTTTGTATCGCAGGGTAACACCGGGAACTTGCGTTTTTGAAATCCGCCATGCTGGCCGAACAGAATCTAATTGGAAAAACCTAGTGATTTTAATCATGCATACCTAACGCGTACTGCGCGAGTCCTTCTTTCACGTGAGATTAAGCATGGCGGCATACCCTTAGCACAAACACGGCCCAGTGCGCTCGAGTGAGGGACTGGACTTAGATTTGGGGNCGGCATACCCTTAGCACAAACACGGCCCAGTGCGCTCGAGTGAGGGACTGGACTTAGATTTGGGGGACAAACGGTTGCCATACTTGGACAGCAGAGAGCAGGACCACAGAATAAATAATGGATAACCGAAGCGACACGGAGCAGCTTTTTCTTTGTGTTCCCAGCGCTCTGGTTGACCACTTGCTCTCGGGGGCGTGCAAGAATGTTTTGTAGGTGTTACGTTACATACTACAGCTTTCATAGCAATTCGCTCCAATTCCTCTGAAATGTTTCAATTTGGAGTACGTGAAGTGATTTTTTTTTAAATACTGCAGGATTTGGACTTACGGTATCTTCTGTAGGGATTCGTTTTCCCTATTCGAGCCCCGCAGTTTCTCTGTTGTTACGTCTCTCGCTCCGCACAGTTAGCTTCTCCCTCCCCCAGGTCGTCTATCAGCTCGAGCAGAGTGAATCACTCACAGGCACTCGTCAGCAGCGAAACTGCCCGAGTATCGCAGACCGCTGCCGCGCCTCATAACTCATGACTCATAACTCACAACGAGCTGGTGCGATGGTAAACAACACGACTTGCACCTGGGAGGACCCAGATTCCGTTCCCGGTCCGAACCGCCCTGATTTGTGATACGCCCGATGAGAACTTAGCCGAGTAGAAACCTTGATCATCAAGTCATCAACAAGCCAGGTACAATGTTTTCGAAAATATTTTGGCTCAAAAAAAAAGTTTCACGATTTTCGAGTTCCTCTAATTACGACACTAAAATATTGTGGAGGGGGGCGGGGGGAGGTTTCTCTGCTGTACCCCACCACCTCACGCACAAAATTTGCCGGAAAGGGGCACGGCAGGCCAGATTTGACGTCAACAGCGGACTGTGCACGCTATAAGCAAGCGCCCCCTCCAATACGTACAGAGTTCAGATCTACCAACCAGCCTTCGTTTTCACTGCTATTGTTAATATTACCTGCAAATACGTATCAAGGCCGTATCTCGCAGCTTTACTTTATTACTATAATATACAATCAGCATTCTATATTATAATTTTTTTTTTTGTTTTTTTTTCTTGCGGAGACGTTGAGCCCCAAACTCAGGGAAAACCTGGAAAAGTCGAGAAGTTTTGCGTTTCCGGTAAAGTTAGGGAAACGTCAGAGAAGTTTGTGTGAGGTCAGAGAATTTAGATAAAATAGTAGTTTGAAATGTATTTAATAAGAAAATTAATGTTGGTTTCTAGCACTTCTGCTACATGCCATTTTATGAATTGGACTGTTACTTTAGTTTATTTCCACCTTCGTAGGAAGATTTATGAGCCTGGGGACAATTTTGTTGTATGTTTATTGCAACTATTGCTATACACATTTTATTGGCTGATTTTTTGTTTGGTTGATGCAGCAAGCATTGCCATCGTGGGAAATATGTTTTTAGGTGCAAGTGTAAGATTTTGCAAGTAAAATGTTTACTTCACTTAATTTAAATAATAATTCAAATACTTTTAGTTAGTCGTTCTCATTGAATTGATACATTGTATTGTCTCTTGTCTTTGTATTGTGACTTTTTTCTAGTTCCGAGAACGCTAGTATTTAACCTGTGTGTTGCCATCTTCGTATATCTACATACTACTTTTTTTATAAATATTGGTTTTTGTATTGGAAAGCATCCATAAATGAAGGCTATGTTACTGTTAACCATAAAAAAAATTGAAATTTATTTTAGGAAAAATCTAAACATGTTTAATATTTGCTTCGTAAGTTTGAGGTAAATGTAACTGGATATCTAGAAAAGTCAGGGATATTTCGCGAAAAGATTTCGAGACAAGATACAGTCCAAAGCACTGTAGGGTCGTCCAGCTTCTTTGATTGGCTAAAAAAAGTTCTGGCCCGTGTTAACGTTTTGCGCACGAATCACGAAGGTTCAGTGTCGGAGTTACTTGGTCCTGAGTGGCTTGGTCAAAGACGGACACGGCACCAGCAGCCAATGGAGGTATAACAACAGCTGAGGTGTGTATATAGTATTGAAGTCTACCGTGTGCTCCGATTTTTACGCGAAAAGGGTATAAGGGTACTCCTAGCCACTCTGATAATTTCTACACTGGGCACGTGTAGGCCTACCCCTGGTCCGGTTCCAACTCCCTGGCGGCGGGTACAAGCGACTCGTCTCACCTATTCCTCCAGTGGGACACGCCCACAGGTACATGAACGTCGTCGGTTCTTCAAGTGACTCGTGACACTTTAAGAACTTACACTACGGCCGGAGCACAGTTGTTAGGACACGCCATAACCAGAGACCTGAAGAATTCGCGGTTTCATCTCGGGACAAGCTAGAATTCAAAACCTCGTACGTTCGTATCGCGTATGCTATTGGCCCACCCGTTATTTCACACCTCTTGAACAACTCTGAGCCAATAATAAACACACAACAAAATTCTGACCCAGTCACCGTCTTCCGCTAAAATGAAGTATAACCTACAGGTCATCGAACTCGCGAATTTGTCAGGTCTAGCCATAACGGTTGCTCTTCAGCCAATGAAAAGACCGTATCACGTGCAGCCAAGTCGAATGCCAAGTATAGCCTACTCGTGGTTCTTCGTACTTTTTGATCAAACCTTTCGAAAATCACCCTAACTATGACATGTTTGTTTTTGTCCTAAGTATGTCATGGGTGAAGCTTTTCATAATACCTTATTTTTTTGTTAAATTGAAATTTTGCTTATATATTATATTAATAATTTACAATATTTTATTAATAATTAAAAATGAATAAAAAAGAGAGAGAGGAAAAAGTCGTGTTGGTAATGACTGGTAAGAAAAGGATCTTATGCAAAATATTATTACAATGAGTGTGCACGAATGTGGTTCGTTTTTCCTCTGGTTTAATTTCCTAGGCTTAGTTAAGCTTTGTTTGCATATGGCAGAGGGATATCCTGGGAGTTTGAATTTGAGCGGGGCTTCAGAAAAGTTGGAAGTAACCGTGAATCGACTTTAAACCTCTGACCGTGTCAGCAGCCAATGAATAAGCAGTTTTGGCTGGAGCGTGTATCGGATTGGAAAGGACTTGTTGACGTCCCCCAGTGTTATGCCTGAGGGCTTATCAGGGGACGTGGGAGCGTGTAAAGAGCTGAGAAGTCTAGGCTGACGCTGATTGAATTCACGTACCTCTGTGTATGGGTGAGAGGAGGTCGGCCGACCCAGGACGACGCATCACACTGGGATGCATCACCTACTTCGCAGAGACATCTGCGCGCAGAATGTCGACGACTCAAGACGCACGTAGCGTCTGCCATCTACTGCGCGTCTTACCTTCGTCGACAAGACATTGTTGTGACGCTTTCGAGTGCCCGGCGACGTAATATCGCGTCGCCCGATTTCAACTCTGTTGCATAGGATTCTCCCGTAAATACTCTTGTCTCGTATAACTTGGTGAGATCTTGACGGTCGGCGAGTGGCAACTTGACGTACGCGAAACAAACGACGTCCAATTTGACGAAATCCTGTATCAGCTGATGCACGAACGAACGAAAATTAATATTACGTTGTCTATTCTTACTGCGTTGCCGACGCACATCAGACAAGCTGAAAACACGCGGATAGGAAAGAGTTCATATATTAATTATTACTTTTTATTTTTATGTTGTTGGTGTTAAAAACTAAACTTCGTGCTAAAGTAGTAGTGTATAGGTGTTCAAAACGAAATGCAAATGTTCATAGCGTTCCCTGACACGTAGAGAGGCCGCGGTGGTGTAGTGGTTAGACTACTCGCTTCGCACCACGGCGTTACAGATCTCATTAGCACAGGAAAGCGTAACAGCGGGGGAACTGCACGCCGGTTCAGCGCCCTGCACGTAGGGGCGACGAGGCGCTGGTCGCGCGTGTTATTGTCGCCCTTATCGCCGTGCCTCGAACGCGGAGAAAAAAAAATCTCGAGGCCATGTACTCGTAGGGGTACATTTTTACCACATGGGCTTCATAGCAACCCCCTTCCTCCCCAACCTTGATTTAATACTTCATAGTATGTAATATGAAGGATTCTTCGAGCTTTCATTTCAAAACTAATAAGGCAGGTGGTATGCAGAGGTGGCATGACGGGTTATTCAAAACGACATTACGCCATGCAGGCAATCATTTATTTATATTCCAAGTTCTTAAGTCTCGCGCATTCATGTAATCAGTTTTACTGTCATGTGTGGCAACGAACACAAGACGTGTCTTTCAAAAAATATCACATCGTCGATTAACACCGCTCGACTATAAAATACGTGAATAACCTTGATAAACCGATAAACAATATTTACTGTCTTCATCGATGTTACAAGCAGACGTAAATATGCCCACATGCAAATCGCGGAAATTTTTGAGCCTCATCTTCTATAGCACTCTAACTAATTTATTACTCGGCTAAATTGTTTGCAGCCCAAACACAACGTGACAGGAATTCTTTTAGCGGAAACCGGTTGGCCCTACCTGTGGCTGGTGTCTTCAAGGTCATCATGCTCGGCAACGTATTGTATCGTCGCGAGAGTTTATCTTTTGAAGAACAAGCATTTCATTTTGTGCTCCTCTCTTGGTAACTAACGAATGTCATTGAGTAAGTAAGTGTATGGGATTTCAAAACTGATGCAGTATTTATAAACATTTTCAAGTGTGGCGTACGGACATCGTGATGAAAGTGTTAACAGTACCTTACGCACGTTACAGGCTAACCATTACCACCATACGGGCATCCGACCAATGGGGAGCCCTTCACGGCGTCGACAAGCCTATCTCAGAACAGGCCTGTTTCCAGAGCGTCCGGGTACGTTTGCATCGAAGGAACATGGGGTCGCAATGCATTTTCGCCTCTGTGTGTGTACGTGTTGTGTGGCAGAGCTCTAGCGTCCATCGTGAACGCCCTGGGTGTGTTTTCTGTAGCCGCAGTAAACAAAATCTGGCAGTTTAAACAAAGATTTGTTTGTAAAATAAACAGAGAACATGGCAATGCTGTTATCGCGGTATCATTGATGTGTCTGTAAATATTTAGGCCCTACGTTCAGTGTTTAACTGGGCAGTCTTCTGTGAGAAGTTTCTTTGAGGTCTGTGGTTTGAACGTTGTATTTAATAATTAATAACCCTCTGTAAACTCATTTGTCTGTTAGTTACTTCAGAAAAAAAAAAAGACGTTTTTCGTCTCAACTGTGTTTTGTGTTCTGTTTCTCATTTGTTACGAGGCAACATACAAGCACGTTTAACCAAGAAATGAGCTTGCGGAAACATCCACGGTTAAACGAATTCCTTTATTTACAGACTGCATCGTTTTGTCAATTCTTTCTTTTCCATTTCGCAGTGGTTATTGCCGCTGGACTGAAATATATCTGACGCGCCCTTGATGGCTCTGGACCGGTAATAAATACTTAACAATGCAGTTTATTTCTAAGGTAATCAGAATGTAACTGTGACGGGAGGTAAAAATTTTCAAGTATTTGACTTCTGGCACATTTTCATAAAATGTTAGGAATTTCGCTGGTGCTATCTGTGCGGTGTAAAATGTCCGATACAGATTCAGAGCGTAATTCGGGTTTGTTGTTGCCGTCGAAGTGCAGAAACAGTATTGGAAAACAGTTTGACTTGTCGAATCGTTGTTGGCGATCAGCCCGCAGTGGGAAGAGGAGACGGCAGCGGCTGAAACACACAGCAAACAATGATATATACACCTGTTTTTTTTTTGTTCGTTAAACGGGCAGGAGGGGTAGCAGTTGATAACAAGTTTCGCCGATATTCCCCAGAAGTCAGTTGGTTCACATATACAGGATGATTCTAAAATCACGGGACAAACATTGAGGGGTGGTAGAGCTCACTAAAACAAACAATTATTGTATAGGAATATATGGGCGGAAGTGACGCATTGAGGCACAAACACAAAAACATAACACATAACGGAAACATAAAATGTTCGTTAGCAGCATACTTAACGAGTGATTCCGTACAGGAAATGTTAAAACAGTTGCTGGAAATGCATCCACCAACAGTCACGCATGCTTGGCGACCTCTACATATTGCGTGATTGGCTGACAATGGCGGCGTGCGTGAAATACCCGGCGTATTTGAATCTGTTCGCCAATCACTCCACCTACGCTACCAAGCTTGCATTACTGTCGGTGGTAGCAATTTTGAGCAATTATTATACGCATTGCTGTAAAAAGGCATTTAGCGGCGACGTTGTAAATAAACAATGTGTTGCATTTCATGTGTTATTTTTGTGTTTGTGCCTCAACGCGTTACTCCCGCTCATATATTTCTCTACAATAATTGTTTGTTTTAGTGAGCTGTACCACCCCTCAATGTTTGTCCCATGATTTTAAAATCTTCCTGTATACAATGCCGCAAATTTGTTGGATAAGCTAGGTGTATTGATGAAATAGCATAGAATCGTTTAATGTATGTATGTATAATGGAATACGTGAACATAAACGTTTATTTTATTCAACACTCGTATTAAACTAGCGTAGTTTGGAAATGAGAGTGCAATGCATTTTTTGTAAGTATAAAACAGTATTACAATCTCTTGAAAATAATTTGATAAAAATTATTATAACAATGGAATTAATATAAGAAACAGTAGAAACAAGAGAGCGTCTAGTTTGCCGTCAATCACTTATTTTGGAATCTTAACGGCCCGGCCCTCGAAGCCGGTAGTCGCCATCCAACTTCAAACGGGGAGTCAATGTCAAACGAAATTCCTTTACGTTGCGTCAGTTTTAAAGATAACTATTTCAAACAAAAAACACTCTGACGCGACTTATTATGTGAAATTATTTTGGAAAAAAAAATTATTTATATTATTTTTTGTTATATATGAATTTCAATACTACATTTTAGAAAAAAAAATGTTAAACCAAATAATTGACAAGATGCCATAACATAGCAACATTCCTTAAGAAATTTCACGTAGAATACTTGTTGTTAGAAATAGTTATCTTTAAAATTGACGCAACGAGATGGAACTTTGTTTAACATTGATTCCCCGTTTGAAGTTGCCGGCTGTCGGTTTGCTGGGCGCCGCGGGGGAACGGCGTGGTCGCGCACGGCCTGCAACCGAACAGCGATACGAAGGCAGAATAGCCGGCTTACATATGAACCAGGAGGCAGTGTGGCCTTGGGAGGCCCGTGCAGCGCGGAGTCACGTTGGCAGCACTGGCTGGGCGGTTGGCAGCACTGAAGGTCGCCCGCGCGGTGGCCGGCTTACACGATACCGGTCTCTACTGGTATTTTCTCTACACGTTAATAAAGCTCCACCCATCTGTCTCCTGTAGCATTTTCTGATAATGCATGCAACAATTTTGTTTAATTCTTTCCTCTCGAAAGGACTTTTACGATGTCCATACCGGTTTTTCCCTCTCTCTTCTTAGTACAGTAGTTTAGCTACAAGTACACTCAGGCAGGTTGTCGTGGTCGAAACCGGGCCATGGCAGCCCAATCCCTCTCTCTGCCGCGATGCATGTCTCCTTGCATGATCTCCTTTCCTTGTAGGTGTATAAGTAGGGCCGGTGACTTTTCGCGTAAAAATCGGAGCACACAGTAGACTTCAATACTATATACACACCTCAGCTGTTGTTGTACCTCCATTGGCTGCTGGTGCCGTGTCCGTCTTTGACCAAGCCACTCAGGACTAAGTAACTCCGACACTCAACCTTCGTGATTCGTGCGCAAACTGTTAACACGGGCCAGAACATTTTTTTTTTTAGCCAATCAAAGAAGCTGGACGACCCTACAGTGCTTTGGACTGTATCTTTTCGCGAAATATCACTGCCCCTACGTATAAGGCTTAGTCCTGAAACGCACTTAACTCCCGTCCCTACCGCGGGCTCACACACAACGCTTAGTTTTAGAGTAGGTTAGAAAAAAACCAGATTCCGTAGATGCTTGTGCAAGGTCCGCCATAGCGGCCGGTGTGCGTGCTAGAGTGGCACCCGTCATGGCATTTCCCGCCTTGCACGGCCAGATTTCGTACCAGGTTTGGTAATTGGACGCGTCCTATTTTTCGAAGCGGGTTCCGTACCTGGTTTCGTACCTGGCCAATCGCATCGCAGTTTACAGAGCGTAGGCCGCTCCCCCCGTGGGTACTGCTTGAAACGAGTCGATGAAGAAAACGAAAATGACTCCTCCATCTTGATTATACATCCGTGAGGTTGAAGCGCTTTCAAATAGATTTAAAATACGACAACGACGAATAATATTGGTAATGACAACTTTTAATTACTGTTTAAAACCGTTCTAAATACTTAAAACATTACCCAATCTATAAAAATAATTAATTGGAGCGGTTGCCTTATCTGCATTATATTGACATTAATTTTCGAGTGTGAACTCGTACGTTCTACGAGACCGGGTACGGCTGCAGGTATCGTGTAATATCGGTTTGAGGAAGTTCTGCACTCACCACACACGTAAGCAGGNAGGGAAAGGAGACATTCAAGAAATTGAAAGAGAAAATGTTCGCGATCATGACGTCTCTGTTTCTATGACGTCTATAGCATTCAATGAATTGAATTCAATAAAAAATTGAAGGTAATTTGAAGAAAAATTGATTGTGTGATAGGGCCTTTACAACTTCGGCATTAAAATAGTTATTGAATTTGAACAAAGTATGTAATATATTACACTGCGTAAATATAAAATAGACAACCATGTAATGTCTCTTACATATTGTATAAACTCATGTTTGATTTGCATATTTTAATTTTGATAGTGGTAGCGCACACTTCTTTGCGAAAGCACCCTTCACGTTTGTTTATTCGTGTCACGCGTATTGAATGAATGTGGGTATAAAACTGGTTGTATTATATAATAGCTGGCAAAGTGTTTGCAATACCACCAACATAGTGTGAAGATGTGTATTCTGACGTTGGCAGTACCGTAGAACATACTTCGGCAAACAAATGAATATGATAAGGATATCTTGTTATACTCGTGAGTTACTTCTCTCTACCCGTGTCCTTGTGCAAGGAGGTTCCTCTCTTCCAGTCACTCACCACGCACGATGATGTCCAGCGTGTGCTGTCGATCTCCGTACGTACAGACACTGGGAAATCATTAACATTTTTGGAGCCAACTTATCACCGACAACACTAGCTCGTTTATTCTTCAAGGCGAAACTTCCCACGCCCCGTTTTATAGCTTGTAAAAAAAAAAAATTCCAAAAGTGCCCCTTATACCCAATTAGTAGGGCCAGTGACTTTTCGCGTAAAAATCGGAGCACACAGTAGACTTCAATACTATATACACACCTCAGCTGTTGTTATACCTCCATTGGCTGCTGGTGCCGTGTCCGTCTTTGACCAAGCCACCCAGGACTGAGTAACTCCGGCACTGAACCTTCGTGATTCGTAAGCAAACGGTTAACACGGGCAGGAACATTTTTTAGCCAATCAAAGAAGCTGGACGACCCCACAGTGCTTTTGACTGTATCTTGTCTCGAAATCATTTCGCGAAATATCACTGCCCCTAGCTATAAGTAAAGAGAACTGTCGGACTTACGCACCGTATATTGAATCCTAGCGAACAGTCAACCTTTCCCGCTATAAACCATTGTCTCAACAAGTGGTTCACTGTTGACGTTCGGTGCACGTTAGTTGAACTGAGTGATATGTTGGAGTTGAGTCGCCTGTATCTGCCACTGCAGGAACACATGTTCTGTTGGCGTCCGTATTCCCACTTAGGGAATTCCATTCCGTCTTTAAAACACCCTTCTTCATTATTTACATAATTTACATTTTAGAAGTTTTGACGAAATTTTTTGCACGACTTGTGGTTTCATAATGAACTGCTACCTTGTATGCATTGCATTTGTATTGTCGTTTGGTTTTCTGGCCTTGAGAGATCTAGGCCAGTACTACACTTGTCGCATATTTTCATGCGCCCACTTTGAAGGTATATGCCTTTTTTTATTTTGATTTTTTTCGGCATCGTGAAAAAAATTATCTGTAAAGACAGGCTATGTTGTGCTACCCATTGAATAAATTAAGAAAATAACATAAAAAATATTTATCTAATAGTTGCAGTGTATATTGGCGAGGGGAAAGCATAATGATATGTGTAAAAGGCAGGTAAATATCAGGGAAATTTTTATGAGGATACTGCTAGCCAGCCTAAAACAGTCTACGCCTGTCAAAAAACATTCGCCCAATCACAGACGCGGGAAGCCGTTTCGGGGAGGGGGG
>NQII01003542.1:0-25740 GCA_002778355.1 Clitarchus hookeri
GCACCCGCCGTCGCCATCATCCCACCGGGTCAGGAGACCCCACCCAGAACCTACACTGACGAATGCCCGACACATGGCAGTGAGAGGTAAGCTAGCGACTCTGCCAACGTCACGCACCCGCAAGCCCAACCTACCCCAGCTAGACTTTGTGCTGAGTCGGCGGTTTACCTGCCTGACTCTGTTCAAGTGCACAATAAAGGCCAAGTGCCATATCCTGCAGACCCCGCCTTAGTAAGGTCTGCACCCCCGAGCCTGTGTGTCTGACCTAGCACAATCTAAAGACCTAGCCGACGTGCTCCTGCCCCTAAGGCCATCACATGTCAATACAATCACTTGTTGATCCCAAAAATATTGACTTATTCCAACTGACTACACTGGATGCATACTCAGTACACAAGAAAACTAGAAAAGCGCAAGTATATGGTAATTGCCCAAAATGAGTGCTTGTTTGTCAGCCATATTCGCAATCAAACTGCCGCACTGACCATGGAGACAGGTGATGAAAATTGCACTCGGCGAGTGCACTGTGGATCTGAAGCATGCATCATTCGACCAGTGCACACTGAGTAGTCCAGTGCAGTAATTGGAATACTTAATAAGTTTAAACATAGCACAGCATAATTTTCGACATTGGCAAATTTCACTTTCAGTTGCTTCTTGCGGAAAATCAGCTATTTTATTAGAAATATACAAGTTTATTTATATGCTTGGATGTTTTCAGAATAAAATAATACCAGAGAAAGTTACTGTCTAGTGATCTCCCTATGGACCTGATGTAAATAGTGGAACTTCATCTTTGTGTAGTGCATTTACTGTTTCTGTGACCTGCATGATTTCACTTGTTTATATTGGATGATAGGCACTGTGTCTCATTGGTTTCTCCAGTAAGTTGGTGGAAAATCGCAAATAGTAATACGGTATGGGCTTCAGTGTAGGTGGTGTAACATTCCATGTCAAGGATTGGCGAATGGAAATTACAACTCTGTTAGCTCAGTTGGTAGCAACATGAAACTCTAAAAAGGCGCCAATGAAAATAAAGTAAAGTTCTGGTTTGATTTGCTCTGTACTTTTATTTATCAATCACATGAAATAGTTCACATATACTCAGATATGCAGAGTACGAACAGGTTTCACCAACAAAACAAGCAAACAGAAAGCCACGCTAAACGAAAGAAAATGAACCGTGGCTAAAACCTTGATAATTAATATATTGCATCATTACAATGGCCACATAATTTTAAGTTTGTAAAGTTTATCATAATTGGAACATTTTTGGTCCTCCAGGCCGGATAGGGGCAGTAACAATGTCAATTTACGGTTATTGTTGGTTTGGTTTGCAAATATAGCAAGAGAAGAGATCGGGAAGCACATTTTGGCAAGACAGGGACTGGATAATGGCGTTGCGGGTGGGCGGTGTCTCGGTTTCACATTTGTGAAAGCAAGACGTTAATATTTGGTCTTGTAAAGAAAACCCAATGGTGGTGTTAGGGTTTTGGGAAGGTAAGGATGAAACACAAAGCTTGAGGTTATGTGTTGCGGAGCGAGTGCTGGAAAAAAAATATGGCGTGTCTTTGTCTCCAAGGAAATGTACCCAATGATCAGGTTTTGGATGTCATTCATATTTAGTGAACAAAATGGGTCATAGACAATTTTTTTTTTGGGTATTTTGGGTGATCCGTTCACTTAGACGGGTCACAGAGAGAACTTGCAGCAGTTAGAAGAAGTTAGACACCAGAAAAAAAAATGACTGTGTACCCTGCAATGGCAGCCTGATTGAGGATGGGCAACATGGAAATTTGCATGCGGGAAAGGCATTGGCAGATCCTGCTAAGGGAAGTTATTTCAAGCTACATGGAACAGCTTCGTAAATGTTTTTATGAAGATTATTTAATGATGCTTGTAGTTTCAATTGGCAAGGAAGGCTTCGATGCAGGGGACATAAATGGCTAGAAGTGTTAAATGATTTATATTATGAAACCATGGCAGATTCAACAGAGAAGCCGGAGAAGGTCACATCGTCATCGCAGGTGGCTCATACCCACGGGTAACATTTCCATTCTTAAAATTGCCTACTTTCAGTGGTGAAATAAAACAGTGGCAGAACTTTTGTATCCTCATTACAGGAGAAACCATTGTCATTAATACAGTCTCTTCCCTTGACAGAGGACAACTATGGAGTGGCATGGAGCCAGTAGTTAGCACCGCATTATCTCCCATCACATTGAAACTTTGGTCGGGGCACTACAGGTCATATCAGAAAATGCTGCCACTTCACTTCAGTTGCTGTTAACAATTCATTAGACATTTCTGCTCTCAGGTTTCTAGAGGTATATGTGGAAAATTGAGACCCTCTGTTGCTAAATTTACGTGAAGGTAAGTTACACTTCAGCTTACGAAGGGTGTGGGTGCTCACGCTAAACTTTGCCCTCTTTGGAGGAATTTATTGCATTCCTGGAAAGTCGATAGTGTATGGTAGATGCACTAAGTGCTGGCCAGAAGCCAAAGTCTTTGGCTAAAGCAACTGCTTCGTGGTGACCCAAACCTGGACATTCACCTTTTACCCATTCATTTCTAGGAAATGTTATAGAGGGTAATCCATCAGACTGCAGCATATTTAACTCACTTAGGAGCGATTTGAACTTGCAAAGGAACATAATCTTTGTATATAAACTGTTTGTGAACCATACAAGGTAAAGACATGTTGGTCAAAAACTAACTGCCTGACAAGCAACTCCAGGTATCATACTTCATTACATTGGGAAAAGGACACATCTGTAACTGAAGACTCAACATCAGAGGAGACTAGTAGCCCACAAGCTACAACTGCATCTCTTACAAGTTTAGCTGTACCTCTTTTGTCTTGTTGGCCACAGCCAATGTTGGTATTAGAGATGTGATAACGAAGGTTCAAATGTGTCAAGTTCTTTTAGATTAAGGAAGTTGGGCCAATTTTATCTCAAGTGGGTGTCTGCAGCGACTGGGTTTGCCAAGGTGCAAATATTTGAGACCGGTGCATGGTTTGTCTGGTGTCTTGTCACAGAAGTCAAGGATATTGCCACATGCCAGACTGAACCAGTGGAAAATACAACCACTCAGTTTATTGTGGAAATCTTGGTCTTAAACAGAATTGGTGATGTACAACCCAACACTGATCTTTCCTATAGATACTGGAAACACCTGACTAATCTGCACATAGCCGATCCTCGGTTTGGGACTCCACGATCGATTGACTTGTTGATTGGGGCAGAGCTTTTTCCACAGTTGTTAACTAGCTCACAAATTAATGATTGTTCTGGTTCATAGTAGCTTTGGATTCTCTTTTGGGGTGGCTTGTCATGGGAAACGTGGAATCGAAAATGTAACCTGGGAAGCTTCACGTGCTATCATTCGTCAGCAGACTGTATGGAAGACAAACTAAGAAAATTTGGGAACTAGATTTGTGTGTGTGGTCTTGCGGACACTAGATGAACAGGAATGTGAAGAAATCTTCCAACATACTCATAGATGAGGGGAAGATGGCAGATACATAGTTACTCTACTGTTTTGTACTACAATGCCTGAGTTAGGGGAATTACCGCCCCAGGCCTTAAAGAGACTAGAAGGTTTGGAGGAAAGATTTTGCAGGCAACCAGAACTGAAGCAGAGTTACATGGAATTCATGTCAGATTCATAGCTTCAGGTCACATGTAGAAGGTACCATGGACAGGAATGTAGAGACTGCGTATTACATTCCTTACCATTGTGTTGAAGCCAGATAGCACAACCACCA
Source organism: Clitarchus hookeri (assembly GCA_002778355.1). Classification (NCBI taxonomy): domain Eukaryota; kingdom Metazoa; phylum Arthropoda; class Insecta; order Phasmatodea; family Phasmatidae; genus Clitarchus; species Clitarchus hookeri. The sequence goes on from NQII01003542.1 coordinate 3,770, forward strand.
AGTTGTGTGTAGTTTTTTATGCATCTGTGCAAACAACTCCAAGCCTCTCCCTTAATGACGCTTTACTGCCTGGCCAGAAACTACAAGCTGACATTTGCAACCTCATAGTGCGATTCCATCTTCACTACGTAGCATTTACTGCAGACATACAGCAAATGTATCAACAGATACAACTTGACTTGCAGTACCAAGATCTCCATGGGATTTTCTGGGGTTTTGAGCAATCAAACCAGTGGAGGAGTATCGACTGCAGATTGTGACTTATGGGGTTTACACTGCTCAGTTTCTTGCAATCCACACACTTTATCATCTTGCTGAAGATGGACACAACTTTTCTCTTGCTGCTGCGACTCTTGTTACTGACATGTAGATGATGTGGTGACTGGCGTCTGATACCATCATAACTTGTGCACCACTCACTGCGGTGAACAGGACCCAAATGGGTACAACATAATGAAGATGCTTGGCCTAAGCACAAGAAGTCTTTCAGCACACTGGGTAATGACGCAAGTGTAGAGTAGTGTATTACCGTGTATCTCACTGTTTCAATGGTTCTCCTCACTGAAGAAAATTAAATCTGTAACAGCTTATACTTTGCACTTCCTTGACTTGAAATCTCAGGATAAAAAAAAGTTTGGTGGCCCTTTGCAGATAAAGAGCTACAGGTGGCGCTTATGTTTTGGGTCAAGAAGATGCAAACTACTAATTTTTGTGCAGAACTAATCGCCATGTGGAAAAGGGTTAGTATTTGGTGCAGAATTATCCGCCATGGAGAAGGGTGAGTGCCCCCTTTCCCTGCAAAGATTAAACCCCTTCATTCACACAGAAGGAATACTTAGGGTAGGTGGTAGGCTGCAGGCTTCTTCACTGCCTTTTGGCCAGAAATACCTGATACTCGTACCAAAAGGATGTCTTCTTACTGAACTGATCATTGACCAGCTTCACAAGGATCTGTTGCATCCTGGACCCCAGCATCTGTTCTGTGCTCCAGCAAGAATTCTGGATTGTGAATGGTTGGGAAGAACAATGCATACATCACAACGTAATATAGTTTAGTTACTGATTGAAGCTTGCAGTACCCAGTATGGAGGGCTTCCTGTGGTGTGTGTTACCCAAGCAAAGCCATTTCTCAAGACAGGTGTTGATTATGCTGTTCCATTTTATATAACAATGGTCAGAGTCAGAAAGCCTAGGCCCTTCCAAGCATATATCTGTTTGTTTGTCTGCTTTGCGACAAAGGCACTTCACCTGGATTTTGCCTCGGACCTATCCACCGAAGCTTTTCTCGCAGCTTTTCGTTGTCTTTAGGTACATCGTGATTTTTGCATAGACCTGTTTAGTGACTGTGGGACAAATTTTGTGGGTGCCAGCCACCAGTTTAAGGAGCTTTATGGTTTCCTCCTGGACACCTCCAATGGTAATATTCTCAGCAAGGCTCTGTGTGACCAGAAGATGACATGGCATGAAATTTAACCCCCTGCTGCACCTCATTTTGGAGGACTGTGGGAGTCCGGCGTTAAGGCGACAAAATCACACTTGCAGAAGGTGGTCGGTAACCAACTACTACTCTGTGAAGAGCATTATACAGTAATAACTCAGATAGAAGTTGTCCTGAATTCCAGATCTCTTTGTGTCCTGTCAACAGACCCCACTAATCTGACAGCATTAACCCCTAATTATTTTCTAACCATAGGAGCACCGCAATTCCTTCCAGAACATGATGTAACATCAGTTCCAGCAAATTGACTGTAAAAGTGGACTCTGCTGCAGCAGATGCACCAATCTTTGTGAGCTCGATGGCATGAGGATTATCTGCATCAGTTACATGTGCGGTGTAAATTGATTAAAGAATTTCACAACATTAAAGAATGTAACCTTGTGCTCATACAAGACTCCAATCTGCTTCCACTTCATTGGAAGTTGGCTTGTGTCATAAAGACGTTCCCTGGCCCAGATGGTGCGGTGCATGTGTTGCATAGCTTCTTACAGTTTAAGGAAGTATCCCCCTAAGGACCTGTTATAAAAAGTAAAATGGAACTTCATCTCTGTTTAATGCATTTATTGTGTTTGTGACCTGCATGACTTCGCTGATTTATATTTGAACGTTGGCACTGTGACTGTCATTTGTTTATCCAGTCAGTTGGTGGAAAATCACAATGACAACACGGTATGGGTTTTGGTGTAGATGGTAACATTAATTATAAGTTTGAAAAGTTTATCGTAACAACGACGGAACAATTGCATACGACCACTCGTTAATGCTAAAAAATAATGTTTAAACAGGTAACATCATAATTTTTATAAAGTGCAAATTTCATTTTCAGTTGCTTCTCATGGAAAAAAATGGTACTTTTATTGCAGATGTATAGATTTATTTAGATTTTTGGTACTTAGATGTCTTCAGAATAAAATAATACTAGAGAAAGTTATGTGCAACCACTCATTGACACCAAAAATTAAGTTTGAACAGAGGGCAGTGTAATTTTCAACAAGTGCTAATTCTAATTTAATTTGTTTCTCGTTTGTAAATTAACTGTTTCATTAGAAATATATACATTTATTTCAGTATTAAGACATCGTTAAAATGAAGTGATAACCTAGAAGAATACTTACGACCTCCCGTTAATGTCAAGAAAGAAAAAACGCAGCATAACATTTTAGCAGAAAACAACTTCCTCTCTAGTGGAAAATTCTGCTTGTCCTCCGGAGATATCTGCTTTAAATATGACATAGTTTGACACCTCCATATTTAAGATTTGCAGAGACAAACATAGGGGGAGGGAAGGGATTTTGCGAGCACTGTAGACTGTATTTTCTCTTTCGTAAATTGTAAACACACACAAGTGGGATTATTCATGCATCAACAAACTGTTAATCACTAAGACTAAAGGACAAGATATTGATATTTTTCTCATATTAAATGCTGTATAGGATTTTAAAGAGTACTTACAGTAAGGGCATTGTTAGTTCTTAAAATAAATATTATTTTAATTATAACTGCACTCACTCTGGAACTACAGATGTTAACAGTTTTACTTAAATACTATTTTTTATTGCAAATACACAATTAAAACTCTGTTCATACTATTTCAGACCTCATGTGGGGCACTGTGAGTATGATTATATCAGTATAAATAGTAGAATCAATCATGGTTGTAGTCTCAAATCTCAAGCTATTCATATTTCTGCCTCTATAAAAAAATTTTCTCTTTACGTAACAGATTGTAAATTAATTAACTGTTCAAAAAGAATAACGTAATAGGTAACATAGTGATGAACAATAAAACATCATTTTGTAGACCTTTTAATGGAGATAATTTTTATTCTATAAATTTTTTTAGTGCATGATTTTTGTGTAGTCAATTGCCAGAGATAAAATTTAAATTTTTTTCGTGATGTAAAAATAATTTATGGATATAAAACCTCATAGGTTAAAATTCTTTGTCATTGTCATAGGTTAAAATTCTTTGTCATTGGCTACTGCAAGACATGGCTAAAATGTATCAGTGAAAATTCTTCATATTTTCCTCATATCTAAAACATGATGTAAAATGAAGCATAATTTACTTATATGAAGAAGCTCAACATTTTTAAAATCAAGACTACCAATGGTGTCTTCTTTAAATTTGACAAGTTAATACTTATTCATCTCTATTATTTCAGTTTATTAAGAACATTAGTAGTTCTTATTTGTACATTACAGAAATATAAAAATTGCAACCACGACAGCTTATATTGTAAAGAAACTGCATTAAAAAGGTNAACCACGACAGCTTATATTGTAAAGAAACTGCATTAAAAAGGTGCACTGTGAATTATATTTAAGCAATGATTTGACTACTGTTTTACATAAGTATAAAATCGTGTGCAAAACCTCATTGAAAACCCTTTAAGGAAAGAGTAAAAAAATCAACCCTGGTCTCTTACTACTTAAGACTCATGTAATGTAATGAATTCATACACGGTTACTGGACGACTTCAGGAACTTCTGACAGCTCTTCATTCTACATACACTAAATAACTGCGTAAAATACCCCAGATTCTGGTGGTTTACTCTTTTGAATTAAATGTTTTGTTACCTAGTAATTGCCATTTGTGTAGGCTTCAATTTGGATGATGTGGACAGTCACTTGTTTAGAGCAACAGTAAAAATACATAAAATTTTGGTTGGAAAATATATTTTGTAGGAAAATGTAGCTTTTAAAAATATATTAGTTTATCTTATATAATTCTTAATTTACCAGGATGTTTCTTTATTTCAATTTATAAGTCCAGCAATAATATTTCACAGATATTGCTGTCTTTGGAAACTAATGTACAACTGTCCGAATGATCTGAAGCCGTAATTATAACAAAGAACAGTTCTTTATTACAATTTAAGTTAGTAATGCATTTAAGTGTATATTTTACAGGTTTTATTTATATTCAGCCTTCATATCAAAACATATGACTACTATTTAAAATTTTTGTATTTTGTGAAGGTTTGCTACGTATAAAAAACTTAATAGGAAATTACAAAATATGTCTCATTTTTGCATATAAAATTGGATCATACAACCATTTTGTTTACAAAATCTGCTAATTCATACACGGCCTTACTCTGACCATCTTGACCTGTGTGTTTATATCATAAAGGGTTGAACTTTTTTTTGCATTTTCTTGCATTTTCTCCGGCTGCTTGAAGCAGTACTGGAGTGATGTTCCGGTGCTATCTGGCACCACTACACCACTGGAATCAATTTGAAAGAATGTTTTATACTGACTATGTAACCATTAAAACAATTTCAACATAATGTATGTGGCATTAAAACACAACAGAACCAAAATATTTAAATGCTTTAAATTCTAAAAACAAAGATCGCAATGTGTTTTAATGCTAACATTAAACATCATGGTAACCAACTGATAATATAACATGGTTTAGTATAAAACTCAAACACAGCCAAAACTTAAAATTTTATTTTGAAAAATGATTCAACAACAAACAGAAAACTGAGATGTAGTTAGCTGGAGCAGACAGTTGGTTTAGACTCGTGCTCCTGTGTTTGTTGAGCTGGGAAGTAGACAATTTCTTTAGGTCTTTATTTGCATGAAATTTACTCTGCTCCAAATTTTTATTAATCATTCACACTCCTAAGTACACAGCTCAGCCGAAATTATACGAAATTCAATTCTAGTGTCTCAAAATTATAAGTCAAATTTGTAAACTGATAGATATTACCTCCACAGTCACTTTATTTATTGGAATGGATAATAATCCCTTTTATCATTGCCGTTATTACTTTTACATTTGCTTCCTACATTCAATGGCTAATTACTTGCAGCACTTAATGTATTCGCCAACAGTCTGTATAAATTGTATGCTACAGTTACTTTTTTTCCATTTTCAGAAACGAATCAAATTGTTTTTCTGAACCAGTCCACAGCAAAAATAGTTTATTTTTGTTTACGTCCTTCATGCGCACACAATTTCACACTTGTCGTTTTACTTTCACAGAATAAAAGCGGAAATCCTGCAAACTCGTGAACAGTAAACAAGTCAAAGCTGCCAAACTTACAAGACTGAATTTTTCTCTGACACTAGGAATATAGGTGTAATCTCATTTGAGTTGTTACTGTAAATATATTGCTTTAATTAATTTTTAAAATTTTGTATTTTTTTTTTTCTTTAGTAGGAATGCAAAGCATCTTTCCAGTTCATAAGGGGAAAAAAAAACAGTCGGAACTTCGTTCATTTGATAAAAAATGAATGTGTTCCACAGTTGTTCCAAACCAAAAGGAACTAGATAAAGTGTACATGTTCTTTCTGAACTCTGGTCCTGACTGTAGTTTGAGTTAGCAGTTGTGTAGTAGACCTCACAAGATTGCAATTGCAGAAATATCGTTTCTGTATATTCTGAATTTTTTTTAAAATGGTTATGTGCTTTTATTTGCAACCGTATGAGTGGTGAAATTTGAAATTGATGTGCTGTCTCCAGTCATCAGTTTTCTTGTACGATTATGCAACATTAATTCTCACCTTAAAAGCATGGGAGTGAGTGAAGTTGTAAAGATGATAAACTGATGAACTTTTAGTAAATCTTAAAGTGTGCAATGCCTGGGGGAACTAAGGCAGCTTGTTACATGCTAAGCAGATATAGAAAGTCATCTTGTACTTTGTGCTTTATCAGTGTTGCAGATGTGGAAGGTGGTCTGTGTGTTTCAGGTCCAAGCACCAGTCAAGTTGGCGTGCGTGCTCTGCTACCTCCCAGTTCCTCTACAGTCATTGTTCCTGTTGGCAACTCGATGCCGGGTCACCCCTCACAGATGTCTGTATCCTTTGCCAGAAAGAAGGAAGTAGTGCCTTCCACATCAGGGACTTCTCGCAAGTTCCACAGCAGGCGGCAAGTCACAGTGAGTTTCATAGTTCCTTTTATGTGGAATCTTGAAATGCTCTTCTAAGACACCAGTAATGCAACAGTTAATCATTTAATCTTTAAAACTGTTGATAATTGTAATAGATATGTACGTAAAAAGCACACAAATAATAATGTGTGTTTAAGGGCTTTGTTTGGCTGGAGCATGAAGTGCATTTCAGAGTTCTGGTAGAAAAACAAGATTCAAAAATAGTTTGATATTTTGTTGTGGTGTCTAAACACGAAAAGCATTTAAGAAACATTTGGTGTCCAAAGACAAGTTTCAATTTCTCATTTCAACTCCACTAAATTTTTTTTTGGGGCATGAAAATTGCTGTTGGCAACATTAACATTTTTTAATTTGTGTTACTTGAGAAAATTTTGCATGCTGTATGTGACTGTCAGACTAGCGCTGCAAGTGGTGGTAAATGGCAGTTATGCAAAGTAATGGCGGATGGTTCGTGGGTCCTCTGGGGTTGGATTGTAACTTAAAATGAATAATATCGGTGCGTGATAACTGATGCCGTATCCTCTGCTATATACAGCAACATCCTGTTTGAATGGTAAAAAATAAGTGACCTAGTGGCGCCAAGTATATTGACTACAAAAGCTCGGGACATTAAACTAAGATTTCTAGTGAATCATAAATTGTTTTGCTGTGTATGGTATTGGGTGATTGTCTTTGTGACGCAAGAAGTCCACAAAATTTAATGTAAGGAGCGGCAACAGTTCACTACTGGCAAGAGAAAATTGCGGCGGCACAAACGCGCAAGCTGCAACACACAATTTTCTACTTTCTAGTGAGCAAAGCAGACGAAGCATGTGAGATGTATGAAGAGTCGCTTCAAGATGAGTCGAAGTTAAGACGACTTAGAAATTATCTTCCAGGAGGTTATAGACAAGCAAAATGAGATATTGGCAATTTTTTGTGCGTTGTGTGCTAGCCCACCAGCAGACGACAAAAGTGACATTAATGAGGTTTAGGAACAGTTTGCGGCTTACAATATTGTATTTTGCGAATTACGTAAAGTGTACAATAAACTGCTTTAAAAACAAAGTGAGGTTAGGTTTTCTGGGGGCACTACTCATGAGGCGCAAGCTGCTTTTTGTCGCAAGTGTCAATGTTGCCACTGCCTGTTTTCAGTGGTAACCGGTGCAGAATGGAAGGGATTTGCGGAATTGTTCAGTTCCACTATTGGCAATATTTCCCACTAAACCGAGGTGCAAAAAACTCATTATTTATTGGGGTGTCTTAGAGGTGAGGCACGTGACATAGTGAGCAATATATCAGTCACAGAAAAGAATTATGGTATATAGGGTCTGCTGGAGAAAAGGTTTTTGTGTGTACGCATTATGGCAACCCTCCATGTGCAAAAAATTCTCCACTTATCGTCGTCGAACAGCCGTAGTGAGAGTGCTATTAGCAAGTTTGTAGCATGCGTGGAAGAGAATGTGAATACTCTGAAGGCACAAGAATTTCCAGTTGAAAAGTGGGATTTCTTACTATTAAATAGGTATCTTGTTAGAGAAGCTGGACATACCTGTGAAGCAGGCATTTGAAATGTCGCATGATGAGGACCTCCCCTCCTACCACCAACTAATGAAGTTTCTTAACCAGAAGGCAAGAGCAGCAGAGCAAGTGCAGTTGACAACAGTTGCAGCACAGAGACCTAGCCATTCCCAGAAGATTACAGGCAGCAGGTTTCCTGTTTTGACCAAGTGGCGGCCAATGAATGAGAATGGCCAGCCTGCAACAAATCTCACAAAGACTATGCTTGTATCTACTCACGACAAGTCAGGCAAGCTGAAGTGTTGTGTGTGTAAGGGGGTTCATGCACTACATAAATGCCAGTTATAGGCCATTCGCGGTTACTACACACTTTTCCGAAGCCCTGCTAAAGTTCTACTTTTGGTTAGGTGCCGATTATGTATCCTTCCGCTACATGTAAACATAAACACTGCCATGTGACTACGTCTTAACTGACAAATGCTTTTTTACTGTTTTCATCTGTTCAAAGAATTGTCATATTTCAATAACCATTTTGTACGAATGTTCACAATTTAGGCCTATAACCATATCTACAGTCGGTTCACGACTGGAAGAAACTTTTGAAAATCAACCTTTGAAAAAACACCCTAGCCGTTAGCGACATGCATATAACATTACAAACAGCGGCGAGCGCGGATACAGTTATGCCGTTAGGTTGCCAGCACAAAGAGAGGAAATAGTTCCAAAGTTTTAACGTAATTGTTAATTTATCGCTTACAAATGGGTGTCGAAAAGACTTGTATCTTATTATGCCAATTATTAATGACGTGATGCTAACGTATTTAGATTTCAACGTTTCTTGCTTAGTCACATGATCACGCTCAAGGTGAAAGTAATGGGGCCATTTGTTTACTAACCTTCGTTTCTTGTGTTGTTGGCAGGGTGTGGTTGACAGACGTGCCAGAGAATTTGTGCGGTTATCTTGTTTCANCAATTATTAATGACGTGATGCTAACGTATTTAGATTTCAACGTTTCTTGCTTAGTCACATGATCACGCTCAAGGTGTAAGTAATGGGGCCATTTGTTTACTAACCTTCGTTTCTTGTGTTGTTGGCAGGGTGTGGTTGACAGACGTGCCAGAGAATTTGTGCGGTTATCTTGTTTCACCTATAATAATTCATTTATTTGTCTTGTTTTACTAATATCCGCTCTTTATTATTTAGTTTTTAATAACGTATGATTTTAATTTGTGCTCACTTTCTCGTTGTACTGATTCCTTTTGTTTTTGTGTATNTCACTTTCAGTTCTAATTTCTTTTGTTTTTATGTGTTTCGTGCACGTGTCTTTCCTTTGCCACTCTATTCTAACGTTGCAGTATTTGCACATAAGAATTGTTTTCACATTGTCGAAGATGTAGAATCCTTCATTCGCAAACTCTGCCGTCCTGTCGAAAACCGTCGCAACCATTTTTAAATAACGTTTTACAATTGCGAGAAACATCCGACTCAGTCTACCACCACGCCATTTTAAAGTCTGTAGCAATTTTGATCAATACTGATGATCTTGCCTTCGATGTACGGGAATTTATCGAAAGTCGCTAACAATTGATTGTAAATAGACAACTACTATCGATTCATCAAAATACTCACATTTTGGGTTTATAGAATGAAATGTTTTTCGCTGGCATCGCGTATTCTTTTGTGTGAAATTCTCAAGATTAAAAACTATACGCTTGTGGAATATCCATTAATAATATATACATGACGTTTATAATGGGTACGTACATGTACGAACACACGTACACACACACAGTGGAATGTAAACATTGCATGTAAACATTGCCACATGGCAGTCACATGGCAATGTTTGTTTACCTTTGGCGGAAGGATACAAAATGGGCTTGAAAGTAGATCTTTAGCAGGGCTTCAAGAAAGTCTCTTCCAGTCGTGAACCAACTATATGCCCGTTTTTATGACTTTTTTTAACAATGTCTATGTTGACGATAGTTCTTACTGTTGTTATTTTACATTGTTATCATATTTGTTTTACACGACATAGCACATTACACATAATACACGTTAATATTTTACTGTGTTTACCCTGTTATAACTGCGGGGGAAATAACTGTAGTAGGCTTTTTTAACCTCTTGTTATTGATATGTGTTGGCTTATTTTGTTAAAAGGACAGCCTCAGTTGAAATAAAAATTTAAACGAAGGGACAACCAGTCCAACAAAAAGATACAGTAAGTAAATTCAAGTACGCAACTCGTGTCACTTATTCTTTGTACGTAGCAATGACAAAATTAAAAGTGGTAAACGTGCACACAAATAGGCCTACCGTAACTTTTATTCCGCTCATATTTATATGCATTGGTACGTATTCTTTTCTAGGTTTATTTAGTTTTTTAATTAAATTTATCTGGCTGGGTTTAGTATTTTGTTGGGGTTGTGGCAAACATTCAAATCACAGAAACGTAAGCATGTTGCACAATTGTGTTTCAAACACCTAGCACAAGGTTACAACGTTGTGATAAACAGATGTGACTTTCAAACAATTAATTTCGTATTAAAACAGTTCACGGTTACAACGTATAAATTTCACACGTCCGGTAGTTGCAATCACACTCTGTCCAGTAGTTGCAATCACACTCTAACACTGGTACAACGTAACATAATGGCAACAATACTCTTTCACACACACAGCGGTCACGATGCATTTTACAGTATATTTATTCCTGCTGTGGAAAAACATATTTATTATAACTTGCTTAAGTAGGTTTAAAAAAAACAATGAGTATGAACTGATGCTTTGTTCAGAAATAAGCCATGTCATGTCTGCAACGCCAGTCGCTACTTCTGCCAACTTCGGGTTTTTAACTGCCCCGCCAACACATTTAAATATATTATAATAAGTATTCATGCAATCAAATCTCGTTTCAGTTGTAAATTACAAATTCAAAAATCATTTGCTGTAATAAGTATGAAATATGCTAAAATTGAAAACTTATAAATTTCCTGCTACTACAGGCAATGCAAAACTTGCCCATAGAGTGAAAGAGAAAGAGAGAGAGCGACAAGCTCCTCTCCACCTATTGAATTTTCTTCCTCGGACAAAAAAAAAATGTCGCTAGGGCCTACGCACTGTAATTTGCGCTGATATTTATAACTGTAGCAGTGGAATATGTTTCCTTTGGTGCTACCTAAAAATTGAAGTATATTAATATATCAATAGGCAACGTTTAATTTACAGATAACATACCAAAAAACTAGGTTAATACAATATTTGTCTATGAACTATTTCTTACTAGCCGTTGCCAACACATTACCTCTCTCACTGTTTTTAATTTGTGTGTATACAAAATAAATATTACCAGTTATAAAAGACACTAAGTTAAAATTTAATTTATTCAAAAATACAGTACTTAAAAGTTAATCACAGTATTATATATTTGTGGTAAACAGGTTATTGAAAGCACATGTTATCATGTTACGCCTAGGGTGATTTTTCAAAGGTTTGTTTCAGAACATCAGAAAAAACTGTGAATGGACTATATTCCTTGCAAAGTCTATTGAGGAGAGACTGTAATGACNTTGTTTCAGAACATCAGAAAAAACTGTGAATGGACTATATTCCTTGCAAAGTCTATTGAGGAGAGACTGTAATGATGCAATATACTTAATTTTTTGGGACTCAAGTGTAAAATTCTTTCGTGTGTATGAAGCTCGGGAAAGTTTTGTAATATTTTTATCGGGTTTTCAGTTTAAAGCCGTGCTGGCTCGTTTCCCGTGTTTGCTGTTAACGTTTATCAGGAGTCCGGTAGTGTTTCGTTTCAAACTTTGGTTTTTTTTGAAGCGTCAACATTAATTAGATTAGTTCCTGGCGCCGTTTTGTTATACGAGAAGTTTATTATCCGGAGGTGAGTGCGTCAACAAGTTTTTGTGGACCGCGAAGTTCGTTTTTGTTGACAGCACAGTTTTAGTTTCCTGCGACGAAACGGGCACAGCAGTATCGATGTCAGGCGGAGCGTGGGACAGCGCAGTTCTCACGCTGCTGCGAGATGATAGGCGCTTATCGCAGGAGAAGGGGGGCGATAGGCCAATATATACTGGTGGTGCCTATCGCCTGGGCAACAAAGTAATCAACTGCTGAAGAGGACGCGTAGGGCGTGTGACGACGCATCAGGCGTGGGGGGTCGTTAGGGTGCCAGGAGGGAACGAGCATCCCTCCTGCCTTCTTAAATTAGTCTTGCGATGCAAGCTTTGAGACATTAACATAAACGGTAAACCACTGTGACGCTGTTCTGTACTTGGATATTTATCTGAACGGTTCGTACTCTGCATACTGGACATTCGTATGTGAACTGTGTCATTCAAAGGATAAATAAAGTATATAACAAACTAACTTCGAACTTGAACTTTCTTTCATAATCAACGAACATCCAATGGTACTGAGTCTCGTGTTTCTACCCCGAGCAAGCCGAGGCAAGTAAACAGTCTGTAGTGTACGCAGCGGAACGTTACAAGATGGCGCCCGCCTAACCTTGTGCGGCTTTAATATAATAAATATGCCTTAACAATCAAAGACGTTTCTTTACAAATGGCGCACAACTGTGAGGCAGAAATAATATTTTAAATATCGCTTAACTAGCCACTGCCCGTTTCTTTACAAGACGGACGTGTGTGCAAATGCAGAGGCTGTGTTTTATTTGTCTAAGAGGACTTCATGTTGCAGCACAGTGTAATTCCAAGTATCACTGCCAGCTCTGTCAAGATAGCCACCATACACTCCTCCACTTTGCAGATATAGAGACAAACCTAAGACTCCACCCGCAAGTTCAGACGAGGATGAATCCGAAGCCAGAGACGACAGTGCAATGGCGATCTGTGCAGCAGAAGGGAGGCATGTTGACACTCGAGTTTGCCACATGCAGTGCAATAGACATGTTGCTGTCTGCAGAGATAGTTGCAGAGGTGATGATAGGACTCAAGATCACNCGAGTTTGCCACATGCAGTGCAATAGACATGTTGCTGTCTGCAGAGATAGTTGCAGAGGTGATGATAGGACTCAAGATCACTGGACAGCCACATGCCTTCCATACCGGGTTTGGGTGGGTGTTGGCAGGCAATGCACTATGTGCACAGGCTGCCCAGCAAGCGTCGTCATTACTGGTATGTACTGATTTGTCCCTTGATGTTGCCCTGAAAAAATTCTGGGAAATTGAAGACCTACATAGGAAAACCTTCATGTTTGTTGAAGACCAACTGTGTGAGCAGCACTTCCAGGATACCCACATGCATGACAATGAGGGCAGGTACGTGGTGGAGCAGCACTTCCAGGATACTCACATGCATGATAATGAGGGCAGGTATGTGGTGAGGCTTCCTTTTGCAGCCACAGATGTCACACTTGGTGATTCTTACGGTGGTGCACTTAGCGACTACAGAGACTGGAGCGTATGTTATGTAGGTCACCAGTGTTGCTTCAACAATACAGGCAGTTCATGGAAGAGTACGAGAGCTTAGAGCACATGGGAAGGCTGCTGTATCCTTAACATTAGAGTTCCACAGTCAGCCAATATTCATCATTCCTTGTCTAAACAGTTTGCTCCTGTCGGGGCCTAAGTTGCAAAAGGATGGGGGTGACAGTGCTGAACTTTAGGACATCACCAGTTGCTATAACAGCTGAGGTATGTAAAATGTACTGCCAGGTTGTAATAAACTCAATACAGTGACATAACCTGGCATTTTTACCATTCCAGGCGCTCCGAACAATGCAGCAACTGGCAATTGATGAAGGTGCCAAGTATTCCTTGGATGATCCCACCTTATTACATGATGTGTTTGTGGATGACATTGTGACTGGCGCAGAGACTGTTTCTGAGGCACTTGAACTGAAGGCTTAGTTAGTGGTATTGCTGGGAGCAAGGTGGTTTCCAGCTACACAAGTGGTGTCCCAATCATAGCAGTGTAGTAAACAGCACTGACCCAAGTGAAGGTGCTCTAAATTTTGAAAGCACAAACTCAATGAAGGTGTTAGGAATGCACTGGAACCCGGTAAAGGATCAGTTCTGCTACAAGGTAATAGTGCCTGTAGTACCAATTACCAAATATGGTATCCTATCCCTGGTTGCACGGTTGTACAATCCATGTGGTGACTGCAAGTAAAATAATGTTCCAGGTTCTGTGGACCAGCGGCCTTGGTTGGGATGAGCACGTAGGAGGGGGATGTGTTAAGTGATTGGAAGACCTTCAAGGCTGCAATACCCTTGTTATCTCTGGTGAGAGTAAACAGACTCATTCCAGTTCTAGAATCCCAGGTTCAATTCCATGGGTTTTGTGATGCAAGTGAAAAGGCCTACGCAGCAGTTGTGTATGCTTGGTGTGAGAGAGTGAATAGAGAAGTCACTGTTCACTTGGTGATTGCAAAATCCAAGATAACTCCTTTAAAAGCTGTCAATTACAAAACTTGAGCTCTAGGCAGCACACTTGTTCAGTAAGGTGTGGCAACATGTCTTGGAACTCTTCCAACCTGAGATCAAGAATACATTATTGCATGCTTGGACAGATTCGACAGTTGTGTTAACATGTTTAAGAATATCATCACACAGGTTGCAAAATTTTTTGTGGCCAACAGACTCGCACAAATTCAGTCAGTAGTGCCTCCAAGTGCATGAAGTCATGTTTCCTCGGAGTGCAACCCGGCTGACACAGCTACACATGAATGTCTGCCTGACCAGTTGCTGGGCCAGTCTAATTGATTCTCGGGTCCTGACTGGCTGCTGCAGCAAGCAGAACACTGGCCATCACACCATGTTCATGACCCAGGTGAAGTTCCAGAGCTGAAACACTCATCAGCTGCAGTGTTGGTTGTACGGCAGGAAACTCACACTTCAAAAGACCAGTTGGGTCTCCTCCAGAATTGCTCAACTCTACAGAAATGGCAGTGTGTTACGGCGTGGGTTGTGCGAGCAAAGGCAGTTTTTCATAGAAACACTTTCATGTGGACCAGGTTTGACATTGGAAGAGTGAAGAAATTGCTTGGTCATGTGGGTTAAAATTGTTCAGTTTGATGCGTGATGCATATACACTGAAGAGCCAAAAAAACTGGTACACCTGCCTAACATCATGTAGAACCCCCGCAAGCACGCAGAAGTGCAGCAAGACGACGTGGCATGGACTCGACTAATGTCTGAAGGTATACAGGAGGCAATTCACACCATGAATCCTGCAGGGCAGTCCACAAATCCATAGGAGTGCGAGGTGGTGGAGATCTCTTCTGAACAGCACGTTGCAAGGCATCCCATATATGCTTAATAATGTTCATGTCTGGTGATTTAGGTGGCCAATTGAAGTGTCTAAAGTCAGAAGAGTGTTCCTGGAGCCACTCGGTAGCAACTCTCGACGTGTGGGGTGTCGCATTGTCCTGCTGGAATTGTCCACGTCCATCGGAATGCACAATGGACATGAATGGGTGCAGGTGATCGGACAGGATGCTTACGTATGTGTCACCTGTCAGTGTCGTATCTAGACGTATAAGGGGTCCCATTTAATGCCAACTGCACACCCCCATACCATGACAGAGCCTCCACAAGCTTGAACAGTCCCCTTTTGACATGTAGGGTCCATGGATTCGTGAGAATGTCTCCATACCCGTACATGTCCATCCGTCCGATACAATTGGAAACGAGACTCGTCAGACCAGGCAACGTGTTTCCATTCATCAACAGTCCAATGAGGGTGTTGGCAGGCCCAGACGAAGTGTAAAGCTCTGTGTCGTGCAGTCAACAACGGCACACGAGTGGGCCTTCAGCTCCGAAAGCCCATATCAATGATGGTCCGTTGAATAGTTCACACGCTGGCACATGTTGATGCCCCAGCATTGAAATCTGCACCAATTTGAGAAAGGGTTGCACTTCTGACACGTTTAATGATTCTCGTCAGTCGTTGTTTGTCTGTTCGTTCATGATATTTTTCCGGCCGCAGCGATGTCGAAGATTTGATGTTTTACCGGATTCTCGATATTCACGGCACACTTTTGAAATGGTTGTACATGAAAATCCAATTTTTAACGCTACCTCGGAGATGCTATATCCCATCTTTCATACGCCGACCATAGCGCCATGTTCAAACTCACTTAAATCTTGATAACCTGCCATTGTAGCAGCAGTAACCGATCTAGCAACTTTGCCAGATGTTTGTTGTGCTATGTAGGTGCTGCCGACCACATCGCGTTACTCTGATTGGTTCTATATCTCTGTTATTTGCATACACATGCCTATCAGTTTTTTTTGGCTCTCCAGTGTAGGTTTCATATGTATTTTACATGTATTTTATTTTCTTTAATTCTTTGTTATAGGCAATCTTAAATACAATAATACAGGATGAGTATAAAGAATACCCCAACTTTGAAGGTCTATAATATTAAAACTAGGGATGGGTCGAATAACAAAAAAATATCGGTTCCGGTACCGATTCTACAATTTAAATGTCGGTTCCAGTATTCGGTTCTATTTTGAATACTTGCCTTTTGCTTGCAACTTTATTAAACCGATGCAGGTAAAATTCATTAAATGCTTTATTTCACCTACCAAAGAATATAACAATAAAAAAGTGTGGAGAAAAGATTTAATGTATACAGATAAACTTGTATTAAATTTATTTAAGGTCAGTAAATATGTAACAAATTATTCTTTTTTTACATTAATATGTGGTGATTTTGATATGTTTGGAAAATACTAAAATTAAAAAACTTGTGGCGCTAAAAGCCAAAACATTGTTAAAAGGTCAACAACTGGGGTGGGTGGCTGGCATCAGTTTTTTTTTTTGCCTCTTTTATGCAGAGACTGGGCATCTGGCTATCTTTTATTTTTGCTTCTTTTATGTAGCATGGTGCTGGGGGTTTTTTTTTTTTTTTTCTTGTATAGTGGGCATCCCAGAAATTTGTTCCTTTATTTTGGGAAAATAGGGCCTGCTATATGTGAGGTTATTATTTTTGTGACAACAGAGTTTTGCTATTGCTGTGTAGAAACTAGACCAGAATAGTTGCTAACCTAAAACCGGTTGCGAGTAAAACCTCAAGAACCAGAATAAATTGGAACCGAAGAACCAAACTGACCCATCTCTAATCAAAACCAAACAACCTACAACCCTGATTTACCAATCAAATGAACCGTGGAACCGTGAAGTTTGTTTACCATACATTCATAAATATTCAATGTGACCACCATGAGCGGCCCGAACAACATCTACGCGATAATAAAGCTTATTCCACGCTCTTGTCAGCATGTCTAGTGTTACGGTTGGATGGCGTCTGTAATCCTCATTTTGGGGTCATCAAAGTTAGCCGGCAATGGTGGACCAAACACTTGATCCTTTATGTACCCCCATAGAAAAAATTAGCACGGGGTAAGATCTGGGCTTCTTGGGGGCCAGTGATGAAGAGCCTGGTCACCAACTGCTCCTCGACCAATCCAGCGTTGCTGCAACGTCTCATTCAGGTATCCACGAACAGCTAGGTGCTAATGGGACGGCGCACCATAAAGGAAACATCAGACCATCCCCTTTACATTGACGTGGCAAATGCGAGCTCGCTACCCCTTCACCATCTTAAACTGAGCGTTATGAACGCCATCCAAATCATACCACCGGACATGCTGACAAGAGCGTGGAACGAGTTTGATGATCGCGTAGATGTCGTTCGGACTGCTCATGGTGGTCACATTGAACATTTATAAATGTTAATGTATGGTAAACAAATTTCACGGTTTTACGGTAAATTTGATTGGTCAATCAAGGTTATAGGTGGTTTGGTTTTGAAATTATAGACCTTGAAAGTTAGGGTATTCTTTTACACTCATCCTGTACTGCTCAGTATTTTGAGTAAATTCCCCGACTATTGATAAATTAATTTGTTAAAGATATATGATGTTCTCAGGGTATAATTGACAATAGAATTGTAGTCAGCAGAATTTGAATTTATTATGATTACCGAAACTTCCTACATGTAGTGTGAATGAATACTTCAAAGAAGCAATATATGAGTTGGTTATAAAACTGGTAATGGTTTGTTTACTAATGTGCGCATATTTATTGAATTGTCACTTGGATAAAAGTTGACTATACAAATTTATGATAGAGCCTCGGCAACAAGTGGTTATATCAGGGATTTGCAGAGTGATGTTTTTGTCATTGTTTCCTCAAAGCTCTCTTCAGTCACTGCAGTATGAAAGTACTTATTTGGTTTTGTGGCACAGTATATCCAACATAATACAATTCATTTAAAGAATTTTTTGAGCAATTTTTCATTTCATTTTCTGGAGGTCTTACAAGGAGATTTGTGCTTTACAGAAATTTCTTAAAAAATAAATACAGTAAATACATAAAACACTTGTGATAATTTTCCTGTATTATCACAAACTTATCACGAGAGAGAATTGGGAGCAACCTGAGAATATTTATTTAACTCTGAGCCATACTTTGAAATTTAAGGTTGAGTAGATTAGGATTCAATATATAGGTACTGTATAGGACTGCAGGCAGGATATAGGAAAGAATTTAGAAGATATTTAATTAGGTATGTGGTTTTGTCCATTGAAACATTGCAATATTACCAATTTATTGTGTAGTAACATAAGTTTACTCCTGGAAGTGTGAGTGAGTGAAGAGATTTGGACATCGAGATCTTGTTAGCAGATGAGGGTGAAAGGAGGTGAGTATGAAGTAGCGCTTAATGCAAGGGTGGGGGAAACGGGAGATCCCCTAGAAAATCCTCCAACCAGTGACATTGTCCGGTACAATTCCCACATGTAAAAATTAGAAAATCCGGGAGCGACCCCGCCTGGAATCGAACGTGGTTCACCTTGGTGCGAGGGGAGTAGTTTGACCACTGCACTACCGTGACCCCTGACACCTAGAAGAGAGTTGTTTCTTAGTTAACAAGGGTTTTGTGTGTTGTTTTTCAGAATGGTGGTGTGGCGACAGAGCCAGATAAAGTAGAGGTTAATGAGAGTATCATCTCTCTGCTGTTGAAGCTACATTCACACCTATCAGGCATACCAGACAGCTATGTTCCTTTTGATCTGGATGCGGGCAGTGGTTCACCTGACAGCAACTCTGACTCCAGGATAGGAGACGGCCAGTACTTTGTTGCCAGGCTTCTTCAGAGGATAGCAAGCCTTGATTCTCTCTGCAGGTACTTGGCGTTCTAAACAAAGTGTTCCAGCGGTGATGAAATGTTTGTGCTCAACTAAAACTATGTGTGGTAGGAAGTGCTGCCAACATTTAAAGAGAGAACTTGTAATGTGGTTACTTACTTTTACGTCTACTAGAGATCACAAACACCAATAAAATATTACCAAAAGCCACTAATATGTAGATGCAAGCTTATGTGGTGATGATAAATAAATGCGAAATAACATCGAAATTTGAGTTAAAACCCTAAATAAAATATAATATAGCCAGAAACACAATTTTATAAAAAAAACTGGTTTAAACAATTAACTCTAAATTTATAAGCTATATGCTTACAAAAATAATGTAAATTTTTAACTCAAAAGATTTTTTAAAACCTATTGGAAGACAGGAAAAGGAAATTATATATTTATACTAGCGAACCGGCTTGGCTTTGCCCGTGTACAATTGAGTTTTACAGTGATACACTAATAAGTAAATTGGGAAAAGACAATTCATTTATGTGATAACAGAATTATAAAATTATGCTATGTTGGCCTAGGTTTTTAACTGATTACGGCAGTCAAAGGGAAGGGAATATTTTTTACCCGATAGCCAAGAAGTAGGGTATTGTTTTTGGAGTGTATCTGTGCAACTATCGCGTAGTTACCATATTTCCGCTTTGCGCGTCGATGTATGAAAATCAAAACGTTAGTTTCATCAAGTTGTAGCTTTAGAAATAAGTTTACCTAGGTACTACTTTTTGCGCTTGGCTGAGGGATCTTAATCGATCACCAAAGTTAAGCAACGTTCCCAGCGGCACACATTTGGATGGGTGACTGTTTAGTGGCATAACATCTGAGAGCTTCCGGGCTTCGGAAGGCACGTTAAATATTTTGTCCCGGTTGTAATCAATTTATAGCAGTCGTTAAGCCATTTCAGAGGTACTTGGGCAGCCTGATAAACTCTGACAGCAGAGGAAAAAAATATTTCGGTCATGTTCCCAGCCGTTGCAGAATTATGTTTTGTTTTTATTCCACAGGAACCATACAATTTTCCGGGATAAAAAGTATCCTATGCCCTATTCCAGAACCTAAAGTACCTAAGTACCAAATTTCATCAAAATCCGTTCAGCCATTATGGATGGTACCTACATACCAAATTTTATCAAAATCTGTTTAGCCGTTATGGAGCTGAGTGGTAACATACATACATGCTCTCACGCGCGCACACACATGCACACACACAGACAGACGTTCACATTTATAACATTAGTAGAATGCTTGATTTAATAATGCCACTGCCGTGTTTTAAAAAGTTAGCAAAGTAACTGTCTACAGTTCACAAGTGTTTCAAAGTGGCATATTCCCTCGTTTTACATGTTATTACAAGTATGAAATACGTGATGTCGCCTCTGTGTGTTAACTAAAACTAAAGAAAAAAACTGCATGCTCTTCTAAAGCGTTGTATTTTCCCGTGGCAATACAACTTACTTCTCCATCACCCAATTTTATTAATGCCAAACTGTAAGGACAAAGGAAAAAAATATATAATAACTAGTGTTAAGTGGTAATATCTTCGTGTTGAATTTATTGTTTTCATGTTGTAATGTTTTTGCTGCTACTGTGTTGTTAGTAGGCCAATAACCATTCACTCGGAATACATTACCCAAATACATAAATTTCCATTTCATCAATAAAAAAGTATAGTTTTTTCCGCAGAGACGTGTGAACATGACTTCATCTACCCAGTTAGCAAAATATGCTGATTGGACACAATTTTCACGTTTAAGGGGGCCACATGTGTCTAAATTTGGCCATTTCAGTTCATACAGACAACCTGATTGTACAGACAAATTCTGGTCAACCGTGAGTGTACCATCGAGATATGACTGTATTGACTTATATGCTTAAATAATGGAAAATATTCAAGTTACTCTATTGTGGACATTGAATTACCAACGCACACAGACAATGAAATAAGGCTTCATTGAGTACCATTTTGCTGTCACTATCAGATAGCTGAGATTATCCTTTTATAATTTAATACACTAGAAATATTTGATAATGGAATACATGAAAATCAGTGTTCAGAAAAAGGAAATTACATGGTTTAGCTTCCAATTATGGTATTAATACTGAACACAAAGCAGAGCTGTTTTATTATTTAAAATAATTACTGTCGCAAGAAAGTAAGTGAAGGTGGGTGGGGTACCTAGTTGGGGGGAGGTGGTAGCATTCCACTTGGTTGTAAGAGGTGAGAACTTTAGGCGCCTCCACCAGTTATGTTTTTAATATTTAATACTTGGTGAATAGGGAAGGTTTATTCTATTATGAGGGAAGAACTGAATTTAGTGATAAAGACAATACATATTTAATATAATAATTATTAGATACAATAATTATAAGGTATTGGCAAGGGAGGACCAAATCAAATACAGTAATACAGTATAGGTATGACTAACCTGAATGATACCATCGCCATAGGCTGAGTGTTGTGTCGGAAAGTGACGACGAGTCAGTTCCCCTATTGTTTATAAACTCCAGCACACCAGCAGCACTAATATATATATATATATATATATATGTGTGTGTGTGTGTATATATATATATATATATATATATATATATTGATACCTGCCAAATGCTGAAGTTTGGAAGTAGGTATTGATTCTGCTCTGTGGCTTGAGGCGCCAGCATTTGATGCTAGCCCTCAGTTACAGGGCGTAGGGATACGTCGACACTGTTGTCTCTAGGTCCAACTTACGAATAAATTACACTTTATTTGTGAGTTCACATAATCGAGTTTTATTGTTACTTGAACAGGTTAACTGGTACATGAACTCACGAGACAAACTCCCCTCCCCTTTTTCTATGTAGGCTACGTATGGTTTGACGCCGCGATTGGCGTCGTG
>NQII01003542.1:31596-93316 GCA_002778355.1 Clitarchus hookeri
ATTTGAATAATTTTTGAATACTGCTTTTTAGTTTTGAAATTGCAGATAAAGGTATGGAGAGCACAATCTTGTATAGACAGGAAAAAAAAAAACTACTTTTCATTAATTAAAAAATTCTATCAACAGCAATTTGATTTACGATGATTACACTGAAAAGTTTACGGTCTATCAGTACTTACTGCATAATGCTTTTTTCCCCCTTCTATGCTGATGTATTTATGATAAAACAAAAATATTTAATTTTTTGCTAATTCTTGCTATAGATGGCATAACTAATCAAGTTCAGTACTAACATTTTTAAGAAGACCAAAAGTTGTCTTACTTTACACTATTATGTAGATCATAAGGCATAACACTAATTGTTAGTTCTATGTTTCCACTTGGGGAAAAATACCTTGTACTAATTACTACATAAGGCACAATTGATGAATATTTAGTTATTTGCTGACATCTGTAAGAAAGAAAGTGTTTTCTAAGTCCTTTTAAATTCTTTTCTCACAATTTTAAGAAAATAACAAATATAGTAGTACTATGAAATTACTACATAAAATGCAACTGATAAATGGTTAATTCTTTGATGCAAAGAATCTGTGTCATGTATTACAGTAGTAGGATAGATTGTCTTTTGTAAATATATGTAACCCAAAAACCTTTACTATGAGAATTTTAGGTCTTGCTTCATATTATTGTTAGAATGAAATGTGGTGTTAACAAACAAATTTTAATTTTAGCATGGTGATTCAAGTTTACTACTTTAGGAGAACCAAATTTTTAAGTTATGCGAGTTTTGGTGAGCGAACTTATACAGATAACAAATACAATTACACCTATAGGATCAAATTTATCGTTATAATGGTAAGTGATCTCAGATCCACATTTGTGCAAGAAATTTTGACTGTCATTGTGACTTACAAGCACATCATTAAATAGTACATATCCTCAGAACTGTCAAATTCTATTGTGGTTATACGAAACAGAGTATAGCGTACCATTAGTTTTCTTCAGTACAGTTTTACATATTTTGCAACTAGGCGGTTTGTTTTCCAACACCCTGATCAAAGTACAGCCATATTACATTCTTTGGCTGCTTATCAATTTTTAAATTTGAGTGCGACGAAAACAAAATTTACATTCACAATTTTCTTCCACACAGGCGACAATTCACACAGCATATGAACCACTAAATGTAATAAACTTTACAGCATTATTTTCAATAGTTATTGATCTGTCATTAAGCTATCTGTAGGATTTTCTACAGATCGGATTACTATCGCATGATATTGATATTTATCGCAGAGATTATTTATCTTATATTTGATGACGTTAATAGTAAACAGACATTCTACTACATTCTACCATAAACACTACCAAAAAATTTTTTGACTGTGCAAACGTGTCATAAAAATTACAAAAAAAATACAGTTGAGCAGTTATTAAATTTGTGGTAAGAGTTCAGTTGACATGTAATTGCAGTATATTTTCTAACCTCACCGGCTTTGTTATGGTTGCCGTCATTTAGCAATGCAGCCAGAAAAATACTTTGAATTATTATTATTATTATCATCTGAAGATTATGATAATTCTTTTTATGTGCAAAAATTAATGTGGCCATGAGTGGTAAACCATTTTATAAATATTACTGAGTTCCAGGCCTAGATGTATGTTGCAAGTAGGTTAAAATTTAGTTTTAGAAATTGGTCGAATAATTTGTAATTAATCATTCTGGTATTCTTTTTTTGAATATGAATAACAAGAACTTATTTTTTGAATATATTCGAATTATTGAAGAGAGTGAAAATCCATCTGTTAGTAAAAGTGAAATTGGAAGACGCTATGACTTAATCCCTTCCACTTTGTTCATGATTTAAAAAAATGAGAAAAGAAAATTAGCTGTTCTGAAAGATTGTGCTAGAAGAAAAACAAAGAATCTGCATGCCGCAAAAACATTGATCTGGAGGAAGCTTTGTTTACCTGTTTTTTTTTTTTCTTTCAAAACGTTCACAAGGTGTTCTGATTGATGATTTGATGCTGAAAGCTAAAGCTGCACAACTAGCATTGACAATGAACATCGATGATGATTTCAAATGCAGTGATGGTTGGCTAAACCGGTTTAAGGTGAGGAGAGGAATATCATTGCACAAAATTTCGGGAGAGTCAGAAAGTGTAAACAAAGATGCGGTCAACGACAGACAACCAATCCTTGCATCCATACTACGTAGACACAAACCCTCTGATGTTTACAATGCTGATGAGTCAGGGTTTTTTTATGATTTACTTCATGACAAGACCCTGATAGTTGGAAACGATCCTTGTAAAGGAGGAAAACTAAGTAAAGAGCGACTCACCATACTACTATGTGCAAACATGGATGGGAGTGACAAATTAAATGCTTTTGTCATCTGTAAGTCAAAAAATCCTTGGTTTTTCAAAGGTGCTCGCAACATTTCATGTATTTATGAAGCAAATAAGGTGTGGATAACATTGCAACTATTTAAACAGTGACTTCACAGCTTCAATGCAAAATGGGGTTGTTTTTTAGAACCGCAAAGTTGTCTTGTTCGTAATCTGTTTTCCAGCACATCCAGATGTGAAGTTGAACAATGGGGTACCGGTTTTCTTGCCTGCAAACTGCAATAGTGTTTTGCAACCTCTTGATCAGGGCATCTTTAATCTGTTGAAACGAGAGTTTCGCACAGTGATTGTGAATGTTATCAGAAAACTCACAGCAGGAAAAAAGTCTGCAAATGGAATGTGCTGGAAGTCATTAGGGCACTCGTTTCTTGGGAGAAAATTGCGCCTGGAGTGATAGCTGCCCGTTTCCGATATGCTGGTTTTGTAAAGAATGAACTTGACTATGTTTCCACTGCATGCAAAAACATATTGCCATGTGAACCAAGTGCTTCAGCGCATTAACCCAGTGTTTGGAATACAGTTAAGGAACTGCTACATATACCATGCACTTTCGACGAATTTTTGTCAGCAGACAATAATGTTGAATAATACTGCGATTTGATAAGATGCCGAACTTGTCGATCTTGTCTCGTCTAATAAAAACAAAAGTTTGTGTTAAGAGGAACAGAATGGCGAAGGCACAAGTGAAGCAACAGCTGTTCTGTCGCAGGCTTCTTTATTGGAGGCGCTTGACGTATTAAACAACTTTTACCGTCAAAAAATGTATCCTCCTCAGAGTTCCTAGCATTCCAGGAGGTCCAGTCGTTTGTCATGAAGGAAAGCTTAGTTGATGCGAAACAAACAAAAATAGATTCTTATTTCAAGAAAGAGTGATTGTGTGTGTTTTTTAAAATGTATTTTGGTGCTAAACTATTGCACATTTTGCTAATTAATGATTATCTTGTGATTTCAAGATTATAAAAAATGTTAATTTTTATAGTCACTAAAGTTTAATGTGGGGGGGGGGNTTCACTTAATTTTAGCTATAAAAGAATGTGCCTAGTGACAGTTCTACATAATAACTTTGCACGCACATGTCGCCCATTTTTCTGCGTGTCCCAGCGCACAGTCGCTGCGGCAACAGGAAGCAGCATGATGGCGAGTGACCTTGCACGTAGAAACAGCTGCACACAATGAGCGTTGCCACCCTCCCCACTCTAAACCTGTCTTGTGTCACATCTGTTCTCCACTAGTGAATAAGTTTTATGCCGTATAAATGTTATTTTAATGAGTTGCATTGTCTATCTTTTTACTTTTTTGGTTGTGCCAAGAAAGTTCATATACAGGGCAAATAAAAAAATTGTAAATATAGGACTATTTTTAATTTTTGTTTACAACGATACTTTGTTATAGCGACAATATTTTGTATAGATATTAACTATCATTACAATGAACTTTCACTGTATATGGCATGTTGATAGGGTTGTCTGTTGTTTCCTCCAATCAAGGGAAGTGTATGCAATTTAAGTTCAAAAAGTTAAATTTTGAGGTGAAACCAGGCAAATAATAAGTTTCTTGCAGTTTTTTGGTTGCTTCGCATTGCATTTCTCTTGACAAGAGCTGTATTGCAAGCAGTGCATACATAAAAACAGATACCACCTCCCTAAGATTTCAACACCTACCAGCACTCATTGATTTGTGAACCTTCTCCCTGCAGCAAACTGAGTGTTTTTACATCCTGTGACTCCTCCTATGTCACACAGTTGTGATCTCGCTTGCTTGTGGATACGCCATCTTCTCTCTTTGCTTGTGTTAGTATGACTTGTATTTTTGTGGAATTTCTCTTGGTTTTGATTACTGTTCGTTGACAACTTATTACTAGGGGGACAAAAAATTGGTAAATAAAACTTGCCAATTTTGATGTTTAAGTATAACAAAAGCGGTGCAAAATTTTGGTGTAAAAATTTTAAGAAGTTTAAAATTTTGCTGCAAAAAATGTTAAATAGAAATTTAAAATTTAAAATACAGTGGAACCTCTATGTATTAAACCCAGATGGATTGAAAGTCCGCATCCATGGAACATATTTTGTGGTCCCATTTTTTATCTATCTGTATTACAGGACCACGTTCACTAAAAGTACTCATGTATTGAAATTTTTGGTCAGTCCCCTGAAAAACGATAGATAGAGAATCCACTGTAGTAAAAAATTTTCATTTTTAATCCTTTTTATTTAATTGTTTGAAATTAATTAATTTATTTGTTAAAATTTTGAAACAGGTAGGCCTACATCTTTATGTGGTCATTTGCTTTGCCTACATCAGGCTCCACTCAAATTACAATAATTTAAGATAAGTAGAACAGAACTCCCTGTTTATATTTCCACATTTTACACCATCTTGCACTTTCAACTGCTTTTCTGCATATGTGGGAAAGTTAACAAAATAAGTTAACTGGTTAAAGTTATAGTAAGAAAAAGTTAACTGATTAAATTTAGAAGTTTAAATAAATCCATGCAAATTAACTGATTAAAGTTTCAGTTAAATCAAAATTAACAGATTTAAGTTAAAAGTTGAAGAACGACAAAAATTTTGCAATTAAAATAAAGTCTCTAAAAAAATTTTTGTTGATGTTTATTTAAAACATTAAAAAAAAACACAATTTACAGTCTTAGAAAAAAATTACCACAACTTAGTTGCTGAATGCTGAGTCAGATAGATCTACTTATCAAAATGATGAATTAACAGTTTTCTACAAAACCATTTGTAATAAAACTTCTTAACTAAACTCTTGCAGCAAAACGTAGCAGGAAACCAGACCAGTGTAGTCACTACAAAAACAATTGAAATGTGAATGCCGCGTGACGGCCATCAACTGTGTAACCATGATTTCTACGTAGTGAAAGATTGTATCGATTGATTGCGTTGGTGGCATCTCGCCTACCTCACAATTGCGTTGCGTGTGACTAATGATGATTGTCTATTCAGTACATAATGTCGTTTTATCATCTCTGTATCATGGTGTGCAACTCGTCGGCTGTCAAATACCTTTCAGTTTTTTTTTAAGATGTTTGTCAAGATATTAATGGCATTTGCTTATATTTTATTGTCATCTTTGGCCTTTAGGTGATTGCAAAATTAACAAACGTTAGTTTTAATCGTTAACCAGATATTTTAATAATTAAAAGTTAACAAGTTTTAAAATTAACTAACCTAAAAAGGTACACACTTTTTGAACTATTAATTTTAATCAAGTATGATTTTTTTGTGTTCACGTGCAATGTTCATCCAAACTAATATTATAAATGCGAAAGTAATGTTTGTTTGTTTGTTTGTCTGTCCTTCTTTCACGGAGCAACGGATGACGTGATTTTTTGTACAGAGATAGTTAGAGGGCCGGGAAATGATATAAGCTACTTTTTGTCCTGAGAAAATATCTCGTATTTCCTCGGGGGAATTCTTATTTGAAAAGAAAAAGTACACAAACGGAACAACAATGCGACGTTGCAACCGAGCAACAGATTGACGTAATTTCTTGCACAGAAATACTTGGAGGGCTGAAAGCTGATATTGGCTACTTCTTATCGCGAGAAAATATCTCAAAAAATCTTCAAACGATAATAGTGAATCAAGTCGGAAAAAAGTTTGCAGCCAGCGCGCTCTCTTGCAATACACTGTCTAAACCATTAAAGATGGAACAATATCATGTAGTAAAGAATTGTATAGAATAAAACAACCTAAAAAATACTCAGCAGTAGTATATATCTATCTGTAACCGAGAAATACTAAGTGTTTTTACCATTTAATTCACAGAGATGTTGAGTTTAATAAATTATATAGAGTAAAAAAGATTAACACTAAGTAAAATTCAACTTGATTTAAAAAAAAAAAACCTAAACAATAATTTTGTAATCCACGCGAGTGGAGCCACGGGCACAGCTAGTACAGTATAAATTTGCCTCCTTTTCTTTTAATACCTTTATTTTATCTTTTGTCCTTATTTGTCTTATTATTATGTAGAGGCATTATATAAATAATTGCTGTCCAACCATAATTATCTGGCAAAAACAGGACAAAACAGACTAAATGTACATATTCCTAAAGGTTTTCAATCCCCATTACTAAACATAGTAAAGGCAGCTAGGTCATCAGCACTTTAATCTCTTCCTCCTTTTAATGTTAGGTAAAACAATCCCATCCTCTGCTAACATGCTAGTTAACTTAACCTCATCTTGGGCATATTTATGCTGCTTGTTCCTCATGCTAGGATTATTAGCTTTTTCTAGGCAATTATTTGCCCCAACCATTATTTCCACAATACCCAACACACCTTTTTTTTTCTTTCTTTCTTTCTTTCTTCCCCAAGGGTCTTGCCATCGCAAACAGCTTCTACTTATTTTGTTTTTTCATTTGTGTTTTTTACATGTTTCTTTACAGACCGGTCCATATAAAAATTGCAATATTTGCACATGATAATTTGATTTTTTAAATCAAAAATGTAAAAGCAGTCATCCTTTAACTTCCTCTCATAATTTGTTATTGACAAAATCTGTGGCATTCTGAAAATATTGAAGAATGCACAACTATTTAATTGAACTACTTAGTAACAAGAGAAATAAACAGCAATATACTATACTGCCTGCATGTCACCTACAAAAACAAAAATGAATTCATTTAGTGTGTGTAGGAAGTTCAAGTATTGTGTGTGTTGATGTTTTGTGCCTGCAGAGAGAAATTTATATATATATACACATACAACGTGTTTAGGAAACGTGTGTATAAACTCGGGCACATGATTCGTGACCGGAAAATAGGAATACTAATAGGACACCCATGGTCCATCTCAAATAATAGGGCTGTAGTAGCCCATAAAGGCAGAGGGCAACAAGCATATTACTTGGGATGCTATACAAAAATACTTGTGTTAGAGGAACACAAATTGGTATACGGATTAATTAAACCAAAATTGTGGATAAAAGGAAGTTGTAGTACGTCGTACACACCCCCATCGTGTAAATAATAGGGGTTGGCACCCTTTGATTGCATGCAATATCTACACCGTGACGTTAAAGTGATTGTGGATATCGTCAGATGAAGCAGGACGTCGTAATTAGCAAAAAAGACCCCCTAGTTGCAACTCTCTAGGATCTACTGTTTCCGTGCAAAACTCAAGCGAAGGGTACAGCGGTAGCAATGCCATGGCCTGGTGAGTAAACAACACATTCTGCACCCGGTGATAAAGACATGTTGGTGGTATGATGCACAATGATGTACGATGTTACACGTCACAGCCAGTTCCTCTTTTCCCCCTCCTGAGCAGTGTAGTTTCCCTCCCCGTCTTCCCGAGCGGCCTGTTATTCGCAGTCTGTCATTCCTTCGATTCACTAGGTACTGGAGACGTGAACATGAACGAGTACACAAATTCTGAAATGACTGATATGGTCTTGGTGTATGGTGCAGTGAGAGACAGTGGCAGAGCAGCTTCGCTTATGTATAGCCAAAGATACCCGCACATCAGCCGAACCACCAGACGTTCGCACACCTTACACAGCGACTATGGGAAACAGGCACGTTTCAGCGTCGGTGTGGATCTGGTCGACCGAGAACTGTCTGCACCCTGCAGTTTGAAGAGGCGATCTTAGAGAATGTAGCAGAAAACTCTTCGACAAGTGCCCACGGGATCATGTGGAGAACGGATGCATCAAATGGCACAGTATGGTGTGTGTTCCATGAACAGCTGCTGCTAACATACCATGTGCGTAGGGTAAAAGCACTGGGGCTATCAGATTATGCTCTTGGCTAGAAGTTTTCTGGTGGTTCATGCAGCAGTGTGAAATTGATCCTGTTTTCCTGGCGATTGTAATGTTTACAGACGAACCCACGTTCACACAGGAAGGCTTTTGCAACATCCATATGTGGGAAGACTCCAACCCACATGCAACTATAACAAGAGGCTACCAGCACTGCTTTGCCATTAACATTTGGGTCAGCATTGCGTGGGACAATGTTATCAGCCCATACTTGCTGCCAAACCGTGTGTCAGGATTTTAATATTATAATTTCCTGCAGTTCAGATTGCCACAGTTACTGGAGGATGTTCCTCTCGCCATCAGAGAACGGATGTGGCTACAACACAACGGTACACCACCCCATTTCACCAGAATTGTGCATGACCACCTCAACACAGCGTATCCTGCTTGCTGAATAGGATGGGGTGGCCCTCGCGTTTGGCCACTACGCTCCCCAGACCTTAAGCCAGTAGACTTCTGACTGTGGGGATTTCTTAAGACGTGTGTGTACGAGACACTCGCGGCACGTAAAGAGGACCAGTTAGCGAGAGTAAGGTTACTTCTACTAAGGTGGGGAAAATCAATGTGAAATTTCAAGGCCAGTCTCTAATACGCCATATGACCTTCTGCACTGACATTGGAGGAGCACATTTCGAACATTTATTGTTAAATTGGTTGTGATACTGCCACCTTCATAATCTTGAATGATTGCAGTGTCTGTTCTGTTGTGCTGTCAGAAAGTGCCTTCAGTACCGGTAACTCATTGCTACATCACAGAATGTACATGTGTTTACACACACTACTACTGGGCCCATTAAGTCATTATCACTGCTCACCAAGCCATAGTATTGCTACCACTGAACACGTAGTTTGCGATTTAACCGGAAACGGTGGATCCTATAGAGTTGCAACTCGAGGACCTTTTATGCTAACTATGACATCCTGCTTCATCCAATGGTATCCAGAATCAATTTAATCTCACGGTGTACATGTTGCATGCAATCAAAGGGTCGAGTTTGTACACATGTTTCCTAAACGCGTTGTGTGTGTGTGTCTATATATATATATATATATATATATATGTGTGGAAAATTGTATATATAATGTTAAATTTTATAGTATTTTACTAATTTCACACTTTTCCATTTTTTAGGGTCCTTACTTATAACACTTAGTTTTTCAATACTAGTTTGGTATTGTTTTTTTTTTTTTTGACAACCCATGCAGTTTTCAGCACATATTGTGTGATGTCAATTTTTGAAATGATTAACAATATTTCATTTGAAAATGTGTGATTTTTGAGACAGCTGCAAATAAATATGATTATTATTAAAATTTGTTTCTTTACTACCTTCAATAATTAATCATTGTAAACGGCATCCTATGATTTTCCCATAAAATTACACGTGGCACACTCTACGAGTTACGTATTGCTCAGGCACAGCACATTGCATGTTTTGGCGACAATGGGGTGTCATGTGCCCTTCCAAAATATCAGTTTATTCATAAGACTTGTGTCTATTGAAATAAAAAATTTTACTAACAAATCTTTGAATTTGACTAGATACTGTGTTTATCACTTTGATGAGTCTCCACTTCAGCTATACCCCCTTCATGCTAACCCACATCACTGCCATTGTCTACAATGTCGCCATATTCGCCCACATTTAGTCTTGCCTACTGGCGTGTAGGCCTTCCACTGCCTGTTATCAGGCAATACATGCTGCATGCACTCCTGACTTGGGATGTCGGTTGCATCCTTCCCCGCAGACAACTCCTGGCAGGGGTGCCGAACACACAACCTAGTCGTACAGCAGAAATGGCAAGTTCTTACCCCTACAGCGCTCTCCCTGTCAGACTGGTGTCTGTAACTTCCCTCCCCTCCACCTGCCAAGACGGCAGAGAAGCTTGCACTGTCGACTTGAAAGTGTTTAAACTGAGGCAGGACAGGCTAGTTTTGGCAATTCTATGATAGCCTTCTGTGCACGTAGAGGTGCGGTTGAAGGATGTGGTCTGGTTTGGGTTCAAGCTGGCATCTAGCTGGGCTAGATGACTGACTACTCTGTCTGTGGCTGAAGGCCGTGTGGTGATGGCAGTCTTCTTTGGTGGTGTCAGTGGCAGTGATGAAATTGCTCGCGGGGTATGTCAAACTGGAGGCTGCGGTTCCCACTTGCTGAGCTGGCTGGAATCCCCGTCTGGCATGCCGCTTCCCCTCGTTTCCAGGTGTACACCTTGGCCGCACCCCACTCTTTCCCTATCAGTTCCCCAACGAGAGCTAGACCATACTGCGCTGCGATATCTCGCCCAGCCTGGTGGCAAGGCGTAGGAATTAGTAGAGAAGAGTAGGAGACGGCAGGTGTTCCGTTGAGGCGGGCATGACCTGAAGGGAGCAGGTGTAGGTGGGACAGATGGGTAGGCCTAGCTGCTGGCCTCCAGGCAAGAGAATTAGCGGGCGGGAAGTCGCAGACAGACCCAAGCACCTGTCTGTAGGTAACAACAGTAGGGTTAGGGCATCTGCTCCTGTACTACACAGTAAGGCGGGAAGTCGCCAGATCAGCGTATCACGTAAAACCTGAGCTCCCGGTCAGGATTGGCTGCTGGCCCCCAGTGAGTAGATTAACTGGGGGAGGGGGGGTAGTAGGCCTAAACACTCACAGAAAGGGTGCAACAGTCGAGAGAACCGCCACTCCTAAGAGATGGGGGTTCCAAGTGGAGGAGGATGGGATTCAGATGTCAGTACGTGCGTGTTCCTGCAAGAGTGTTTGAGGATTATTGGTTGAAATGGGAAATAGCGGGAAGCAAAGTGCTGAAAGAAAGCGACTGAGAGTGACAACTTGACCAGCTTTGTTTATACTTGTTTATTGCCAAGACAACCAACACACATAACCCAGCCTGTACCCTGACTGTAGCCTGAATGGCGAACCTAGGATGCCAACCAATGTGCAGTCCCTAGTCATGGTAGATGCGGAGGCACGGGGGATGAGGGTAACCCCAATGGAGCGGTAACTCGGACTTGTTACTGCAATGGTGATGCTAGCAAGGTAGCCATGAAGCGTGGCAGGCTTCAAGAGCTGCGAGGCAGCTGTTGGTCTAGTCTGAAGATGTAGAAGCTGGCTGGTATCAAGCAAAAGCTTGTGGCTTGAAGACACTGTCGGGCAGCGATTTGTCAGGCAACTAGATGGTGGCGTCGAAACGCGTCTGGACAAAGTGACATCCTGCAACTACGCCATGCGAGTCAGCCTCAACCTCGGGGCTGCTAACTCCTTATAAACACAGGGCTGGCGCAAGGGGCGCAGGGATGAGAGAGAGTGGTGATGAAGGGCAGCGGAGATGGCTGAAGGGGGCGGCTCGCTTCCCCTTTGCTGTCAGGACTGTAGGGGTAAGCTGGGCCTCTGCTTGAGCGGTTTGTGGGTTGACAGAAGGCAGGCACTGCAATTCTGTAGCTTCGGGTGATGCACTCTGTGGCGTATGGTGGCTACATCTCTTCTTGGAAGGAGCAGCGGCTGTTGCGGAGGCTAGATTGGTTTCTGACGTGGACCATGGCACGTCAAGCACCCCCTCCCCTCCTTAACCTTCCTTCCATTAGCTGGAGTCACAGGCGCGGAGGACAGACATCCTCCTCGGAACCGGAGACGCGCACACACACACACACACACTCTCTCTCTCTCTCTCTCTATCTATCTATCTATCTATCTATCTATCTATCTATCTATCTATCTAGCTATCTATCTATCTATCTATCTATCTATCTATCTATCTATCTATCTCTCTCTCTCTATGTATATATGTATGTGTGTATATATATATATCTGATACTTTGTACTACATTTACTAATGAGAAAATCTCCCTTTTATTGACTGTGCAAATTTTGCAGGAATGCATCAATAATGTGTTCCTGGGTTGAGGATAAGAGTGCCAAATGAGATGGCATTGAAAGCAATGGTGTAACAGCAGACAGAGTTGCGGTGGTATTTGAGTCAGTAGACTGAGAGGAACCTGCTTCTGCCTATAATGATTTGTCCTACTCAGCCTTCTGGAGTCAAAATGTAGCAATGTATGGTGGGGAGTACAACACCAATGACACGACGAGGACGATGGACAACCTTTGAAGCGGTGTGGAGGCAAGAAGCAGTTCAGACACAATTTGTGTTCTTTGGCGACTGAGAACCACTGTTTAGGCTTACGACCACCAAACTCTAAGCAATTGTAAAACTCGTGCACACCTTAGGCACTGCAGGCGTGTGTTTGGGCATCGCAGGGTTTTTCCCAAAGGTCTTGATGGTCGCTGCACCTACTGTCTTCTGGACACGACATTGCTTCTCAAGGAACGAGTTCAATTCAGTCACTGTGGGTAACTCACGACCAAGTGAGAGTTCCCTCTGTGTTTGAAGTTGAGCATCTAAACATTTGCACATTATTGGCAACAACATTAAGTCTCACTGTTCCACTGGGACATCCAGGGCCTTGAGGCTCCTACCTGGCACTTGAACTACATTGTTGAGTGTTTGAAATGCATATTTGTCCACAAAATTATTAAACGTGCATCCAATGTGCTGTTCTATGAAAAGAACACACACTTTAGACAAGAGCTGTTGAGTACTTCAATATGTCACTCATGTGAGAAACACCATTTCAGAGTACTCCAAAATGGCTAAAAACTGCTTTTTAAAGCGTTGTACAAATCTACTCAAGAGCCCTGCATTTAATCTTTCTGCAGACTTTCCACCAATAAAATATTAGGGTCACTGCTCAAAGTCCCATATTTGCATGCAGGTTACGAGAATACTGCACGTCAGTTCAAAGCCTTGCGCTTAGTGGTGATGGCATACTTTATGCGCTTGGCAGTGTCGCCCTTATCACTTCCGCGCTTATCGGCTTCAAACATGGAAAAAAGCTCCAGGTAGGCAGGAGTTTTAAGTGCAGAAACATTTACATTGACGACACCCAACAGTCGACACAGCAAGGTGGGTGTCTTATACGTGAAGTTGAAGGAGCCTGAAGTAATGCCTACTCATACACATTAACGAGAAGTTGCTTGTTCTCATAATGCTCAACAAGCAATTTCCAAGCAATATCAAAATTGGTCTCAGGCATGGGTAATGATTGGATCATGCCATGAAGCTCCCCACTATGTGTACACTTCAAATAGGCTAGTTTCTCAACAGGAGATAGATCAGTGTTATGCAACACCAGAGGGGCAAACAAGTCAGTAAAGTTAGGCCATTGCCTAGGGTCACCATCAAAATGAGGCTGTGATTTTGGGTAAAGCTACCCTTTATCTGTACGGTTTGGTGCTGGCAGTGATTTGAATCTGCTGTTTATACTCGTTGACGGGTGTCTACAATTTCCAGGCAATTTATTAGCTAACAATTGTACAGCGATAAAATCAATATCTAAGTTGTCACTGACTTTAGGCAAGTCCCGGGTGGTAGCAAATAACCAATTCTGTTCCGTTGGCTTATACATAATAACCTGAGCGAGAATCTAGGCGCGCTTGAGGTGATTCTCTGCCAAAGCATGACGTAAAAGCGCCACCTGTGCCTTGGCCATCTTGTCGCAATGAAAATTCAACACCTCACATACAAGAAGACAAAAGTAGACAAGAAAAGGAAATTATGACGGTATCTAAATAACAATAATAAAAAATGAACAATTAAAGCTGTACTTTGCTTGAAAAGAAACATGGTAATTTTGAATGTTGTCAACAGTATTCAACAAAACCGTATTGAACAAAGTCATAAGGCACTAAATGGAAATGCCCAAGACCTTTCAAAATAGAAATGTGGAAGAAGAAAAAAAAAATTTCAAGCGCGTGCAATATTGTTCATGCAATATTGTTCATGCAATGAACAGGTCATGGTAATGACCAGGTCAAGGAACGACTTCCAAAAACGTGTGGGGCAAAATTTGTTTTCTGTTGGGTTTGCATGTTGCACTTGCCACTCTAAATGAGTGTGTACATTAATGACTTTTGGTCATAGACTAAGCAATTATGAACAAGAAAGTAGGAACAAACAGTGAGAACAAAGACCTTAAGTGCAGACACATGCACTCAAAGGAACACAGCGGATGGTAAGAAACAAATAAATCCTATAAACTTTCAATGTTCACTTTGTTTGCGACATACACAATGCTAAAAACTTGTTTGCTTCTGTCCTGAAAGCACATGCACACCATGAACATGGTACTGCACACAAGTTTCACCACCCAGGGACAATGAAGATGTGCACTAAAATGATGACTATGGCTAGAATCCATCTCAGAGGACCAAAAAATGTTGTGACAAATTAACACTACTTAAAATAAAACTGTCACTATATGACTGAACAAAACTAATTTCAACAAGTAAACTACTGACTTGCAGCAGCTGCACGCGACTCACCTTATCGCTGTGATGTCTGACACACAAATAGTCTTTTCTTCCTGCAGCTCAGGACCACCAACAGTGATGAGGATTTACGAATGTGCACCAAGTTAGGTGCGCATGAAAATTAAATGATGTCCCACACAATTTTTAAGAGGCCAGTAAAAAAACGAACCACACAAAGTTGCCGTGAAATTAACACAATTCTAAAATTTGGCCAACTTCCTGTTTACAGGGTCACTTTAAGTCCAAACACAGATTTTTTTATGTTTGAAAAGCTCTAATTCTTCATAACTTGTCCCTAAAATTTAGTACAGTAAATACTAGTACCAAAATATATATATTGCTTACTTTTGGTGTACACAACACTTGCTTGCGAATTGTGCGCTTGCATGTCAGTCCTCCTTTGTTCCGTGTGAAGAAAATATACGCAGGATTTGCAGATTTCTTAGAAATGCAAGTTACTTTGACATTTTTTGCAGCACTGTCCCATTTATCACTCATTTTCTCATGCTATGAATTAGTATTCTCCCACAAATTGTTACTCTCTTAAACAAAAACAAGTTTTGATATGGTGTGTGGGAAGATATTTTTTTGTTCTTACATAATACTTATAACAGTGTGGTGTGCTAATACGGAGTATTCTTGAACGTATCAATTTTAAGTTTCATCCAATTATCTTGCAGCGTTTTGTGTTAGTTGCCATGGGAAATAAACAGTGTGTGCAATGCTTTTTTTTGTGAACTAAATAAGTATTTACTGAGATGTTCAGGAAATGTATGAAACTGTTTTTATTTTATTTTTAATTTCAGTCAAAGAAAATAGTTGTTAAAATAATTGTTATAACACATTGTTGTAAAAGAAAAAGTCAGTTAATGTAATTCTGCATGAAAATATCTTGCTTATGGTATTACAGGAGATTGTAAGTAGTTTCCGTGTCTGAAATAGGATAAAATTATGAAATATAAATATGTACATATCATATTTCACATAAAAAAAAACATCTCTATTAATTACTTGGTTAACCTGTAGTTGCACGACTGTCCGTGACTCCTGGAAAAAATAGCAGTCCTTTTAATGTTATACACACTGTTTGGGTTGCTTATTGCAAAATTCTTTTAACACAAAAAAAATACATAAGGGAACAGGACATATACACAACTATTAATTTTAATAATATATTGATATTTTGGTTTTGAAGTACATGTTTTGTGGGTGGTCCAAAATTACTGGGCATAATTTTAAGGGGTGGTAGTGCTTTTCTGAGACAAACATTTTGATATGAGAAACATGTGTCCAGAAACACCCCTCCTTCTGATCTACAGGTGTCAAAAAATGCACACTTTCTCTAAATTTGGTGCACTGCCTGGGCCACACATGTGCTGTCCGAGCAGAGTTCACAGGTGTCGTGCGGAGTGGCACGGAGCTGAGTCGGCCTGCAGGTGAACAGCAGACGACAGTCCTCAGTTGTCATTAGTGATGCATTTAGTAGTCGCTGTGCAAATGAAGTTATGGAGCCGTACACATTTGCCAAATTAGCAGCCATGATGTATGTTTGTGGGGAGGCGTGCGGAGTTGCAGTTCAGACGTTACAAATTTACATGGAGCACTATCCCGACAGGCAGCAACCAAATAGGAACACGTTAATTTGGGCCTTTCAATGCCTTTGTGACACAGGACAGCTTCAACCAAAATATCATAATCTGGAAAGAGGAGACATATTAAAACACGCAGTTAGAAGTTCTCTTATCAGGGGGCAGCATTGCACAATACAATACACCCATGCAGTTGCGCATAACATGAGTGTCAGTAATTCAACAGTAGTTGCTTATTGGCATGAGCAACAGTTGCACCCATACTGCCTACAGAAAGTGCAGGTGCTAAGCCCAGCAGACTTTCCACTTCATGTGCAATTTTTTAAATGTTTTAGCACAAATTAATAACACCCTACACTTTTGGTGGTATGTTGAGGCTATGTTTAACACCAAACACAGTAATGTGTGGCATGATCACAACCCACATAAAACCCGCATTGGGTCATACCAATACAAAGGACCATTTCTGCAACCTCTCTTTTAGTCAAAACTGTTACAAAAACTGGAAAATTGGAAACTGCGCCATTTTTTGCACCATATTTACTAACGAAACTGAAGCTATATTGTTTATACTGCATGGAAACACCACTTTCCGAAACCCAGGTTACAGAAACACTGGTTTCAACTGACTGTTTAAATGCATTGAGGGTCGCATCTGTCCTTGATGTTTGATGAACCTCAAGGGATGAATCCAGTAAAAGGGTGGACTACGGGGAGAGGAGGAGGCTGGAAGTGAGCAAGTGACAATCATTCTGGTTCTTGTCAAGTGTGATGGACCGGCGGAGGGGTGGAGCCCACAATGGGAGGAAGAATTGCAGCAGTTTCACAATCCAGATTTGTATATGCGAGTCAGTTTGTAGGCTTCCGTACGGCTGATGGCATGTCCAAAAAAACTATGAGTAATAAGTCATCAACAAACAGTTATCAGAACCTAAAAGACAAATCCAAGTTGTAATAAATAACACAAGCAAAATGAGCAAGCAAACGAGCAAAATTACAGTGACAGGATAAACATTAAGGGTAGTTGCATCGCACGTGTAAACTTTTGGCTACCTGACTGGTGGAGGGTGGGTGGGGTCAATAGCTTGTAAAGGTCCACCCGTGTTACGTTTACGTTATATTTAAAATATTACAGCCTCACAGGTGGACGCCATGTTGTTAACGTTCGGCACTTGTTACACTGCCTAATGTTTACGTTGCCACTGCTTGCTCAGAGGTAGAAACACGAGACTCAGTGAATGGACACCGTGTAATTATGAAATAAAGTTCAAGTTCCAAGTTAGTGTGTTCTATACTTTATTTATCATTTGAATGACACAGTTCACATACGAATGTCCAGTATGCAGAGTACGAACCTTTACCATTAAATATACTATTGCAGATAACAGTGCCACAGTCGTTTACTTAATGATGTTCTTAAAAAACTGACCCGAAGAAACTTAAAATGCGGCTACCTCCCACACCGGCTGAGAATTGATATATTAAAGTCTAGTTGCCGATGTGGGGGTTCTAGTCCTGCCCGAACGCGGCCTAGGCTAGCATTGCATGATACTTCTCGACTGCGCTGACCTGCCCTCACGGGCGACGTGAAGTAACTCTCCCTGACGACTGACTTGAATAAGACAGCTCCCAGGGCGACAGACAGACGCCTCTTTTTGTGCTGCCTATCACCCCCCTCTCCTGAGATAAGCGCCTGGCATCTGCCAGCAGCGTCATCTAAAACTGCACGTGTCCCACTCTCAACACGTTATTGATACTGCTGCGCCGTTAACATAAACTAACCTCTCGTACAACAAAAACTTGTTGACGTTGCCTGAAAATGCGCTGGAGGAACTAAAACTTGTCGACGTCGCTGTTAACAGAAACAAACTAGTCTAATTAATGCTGACGCATCCCCAAAAAACCAAAGTTCGAAGCGAAAACTGTAACCAGGACTCCTGATAAAACGAAACACAGCAAACGTCCTCCCGATAATCTACAAACGCACACGTCTGCCGGACAAACAAACACGGAAAACGAGCCACCACGGCTTTAAACTTCAGACCCGATAAAAATATTACGACACTTTCCAAAGCTTCATACACACGAAAGAATTTTACACCCGAGTCCCGAAAAATTACGAATATTGCGTCATTACAAGCTATTGGCTAGCACTGGCAGCCTAGGGGTGTAATATTTATTTTTAAATATGCATTACAGCCAGTACAGCACTCACAAAATGAAATGCAACATTTAGTGACTAAGAAAATTGCAATACATTTATTTTTAAGCAGATTTCCATCAAATTTTCCACTTTTTTCCACATAAGTTTTTTACGATCAAAACGAGTCGTTATAGGAAGGCAGTCACTGTAAATTTGGTCAATATAGAGAGGTTGTACTGAAAACTCAAGCACGTAACTCATGCAACTTTTAAAACATAACTTCACAGGTGCAACAAACTTTAGTGGCAAACATGCACACCAATAGGACTTTTGTAACTTATATTATTGTCATATTACTGTCGTATACTGTATGTAGGTTTTTTTGCAAGGCTCATCTGTTTATAACTTTCTGACTGGACATAATCAGTTTTATCTATCTTTAGTAAAAGTGTATAATTGTGAAAACTGCATGTAAATGCAAAATACAGTTATAATAAAAGCTTTTACCCCACTTAAGCAAAAAGAAATGGTCCGCTACACTAAATCCTCTAAAATATTGAAATTTTGTTTGACTTCTAGACAAAAATATTTGACTTTGGTTTTATACAAAGTTTTTATACTTTACATATCTCTATCTCCAGGTGTAATTTAATTTTTTTCAAATGTGCTGCTACAGATGAGGAAGGCCTCTCGACCATGGACTGGAACGAGGAAGAAGGATCGATGCTTACAGTCAGCAAGAAGGAGTATGACTGTGTGATCTGTAACCAGACTACACCAAGTACAGAAGACAGGCCCATGGGCTTGGTAGTTCTAGTCCAGGCAAGTTCCTATTTCATTTTAAATCACACTTTATGCACAAACGTTGTAGTTTTTCCTCTAAGTACTGTGGCGAAACTGAGAAACATTCTTCCTCTCCCTTCCCCAGGCAGGCCTCTTGCCTCCTTTTCATTCGGTGTGGGGGTGGGTCCATTGCAGGGGGGACAGTGCTATTTCCCTTGTGCAGTATCCACTTTCCTACCTGTGCCCCCACTCCGGATGAAGAAGCAGAGAATGAATAAGTGGCGACTGAGGAACCATGACATTTCAGGAAGGTTCTGTTCACATGTCACATTCTTGTCATGTAAAATCTAATCACTAGGGTATGGCAGTCAAACAAGAGCAATGCCATGTACTGTTGGAGGGGTGGGGGGTATTATTTTGAATAATATGTCATGAACATGGAAAGCAATTTTATTTTATTCACTTGTAATTTTAATTAATGTAAGTTATTTTATTTGGGCTTGAAAGAGTCTTTAAATTGAGCCCCAGCTAAATTATATACAACTTTTCTCATGTACCTATTTTTTTTAAGAGAAAGATTAATACATTTTTAAGGTATTCTAACTATACTATATTATTTAATTGTCATTTTAAAACTTTAAAATTAATGCTATTTTTTATTAAATTTTTTATCTGTTGCATAGAGGTGTTAAATTCAATTTAATGATGCCTGGAGACAGTAATGCACCCTAAGGAAGAGTATATTAATTTGCCCCTGCCTTAAATAAAACCCAGTGAAATGGGAATATACCAATAAACCAAGACAGTGAAAGTGCGCCTTAGTTCACGCAGCCGATGCAACCCGCACAACATGAAGGCTTACTTCCAGCCACCCCGAGAGATGTCAGTAGAGTTTGACTCCGTCCAGGACGCAGGAGCAACCCCCGTTGAAGCTACCCGAAGCGCGAGGGTACCCGAGACGACTCCCAGAGCAGGAGAATATATGTCCCTGCATTGCCGCGAAACAGCAGTTGCATTCCAGCAGCTTTCTCCACCATCTCGTGTGCTGGGGCTCTCTGCTCAGTCTACTCTCTTCTGCTCTTCTGCCCTTCTCACGAGAGACCAACAGTTGATCTTCAGCTACAAATGCCAGACTTCTTCAGCACATGCTGCAGCCCCAGAAGAGTTGTCATTTCCCCCCTTTAACACTTGACATTGCCGTCAAACCCACACCCCAT
Organism: Clitarchus hookeri; assembly: GCA_002778355.1. Lineage (NCBI taxonomy): Eukaryota > Metazoa > Arthropoda > Insecta > Phasmatodea > Phasmatidae > Clitarchus > Clitarchus hookeri. The sequence goes on from NQII01003542.1 coordinate 51,877, forward strand.
AACCTCCCTTAAGTCCCTTCAGGACACCACCAGCTTCAGTTAGGGTTAAGTTGTTATTGTGGCTACCTAGTTGTTGCTCTGTGCTCTTTTATTTCGTCCTACAGGCCAGGCTCTTCAAGCCGACAGGCTCCTTCACCTGTCTTTCCTTACCTTCCGAGAGTTAATCAGAGCCTTGGTTACAGTAGGATAGTACGGGTCACCGTGTCTTATTCTAGAGAGAATAAAACAAGTTTCCAGTTTAACCGTCATCTGCTCTTTCTTGTGTGAATTGTGCTTAGTCATCCCCTGTAAGCGTCACCCCACATCGGAGAGGCAGGGAACCGTGGAATTAAACTTGTTTAAAAGGACTGGATGTACTTCAGTAAAACACAACCCATTAGATGGCCACCCGTACTGTGGACCAGACACATAACGGTACCTGGTGCACACTTATGGTAGAGCCACAACCACTAGCTAGAGACACGACGAAGAGATCAGATTCCCTTTGTCAGCTAACCCACTAACTCCAAAGTGTAAATACTCTTCGTAGCGAGTGCCAGGCCTGGCAAGGAATGATCTAACCATTCAGAATTACACTCTAGCTAGGATTATTGTTGCCTGCTACCCCGTTGTGAAAGTGAACCGTAGCGCCTTATTCCTTAGTAAATGCAGTTCACCCACACTGGCGGAGGGGGTAGTAAGTGGAGCGACAGGAGGGTAGCCGCTATCCTGTCTGGTAAACCAGCTCTGATTAAACAGTCAGCTCCTGCCTTCAGCTTTTTGAACCCCCGGGAACGAGCTCACGCCACCCGCCAACTGTCGAGGCCTCACCTCACAGTTTCCCCCAGACATCTGTTTGGTCCCCTGGTAAAGCTACCCGGGGCTGTAGCTGTACACCCAATCGTAGAGATCGTTCTCCTAGGCCTACCACTTGAACTAGGTGTCAAGCCCATCGACGACGCCAGTTCCAGCTCCACCAACCAGCACCAGTGGGCCAGAAGCTCGCCAGCCAAGTATGCCTCTCCACTGAGCCGTCCAGCAGATGCCGTCATCACCAACTAGCCAGGCCAGGAGACCCGACATTGGAACAATCCGACGAGCACCCGTCGACCGGCAGTGGGAGGTAACCCGGCGGCTCATCCAACACCCCGCACTCGTAAATAGATATTAGCCCAACTCGACTTTTGCCCAGCTGACGGCCTACCCACTCAATGCTGTATAAAGGCACCATAAAAGTGAAATGCCAAATCTTACAGACCCCGCCACATTAGGGTCCTTACCCCTTTTGTACCTGTGCGCCTTATCTAGTGCAGAACTAAAGAAACTTTCAACTATTGAAAGTGGTGTGCTCCTGTCCCTAGACCGTCATGCATCAATAGTTCTAAAGAGTTGGGAGGCAGGTATTCCTTTTGGTGAAACCAGTCGTGGAGACTGTCCGGGAGTTTCCACACTTCAGTTATCCTCTGTACTGAGGAGATTCTGTTTCTTTCATTTGATAAATATTTGGGTAGCAAAAAATTTTTAAAATAAGTAATTCATTTGTGTCGCTGTAGTTTAAAAAGTGTGCTACATTTCAGAATTTTAGGGAAAGTACTGTTTGTCATAACTGTAAGTTTAACACTGCACTCATTTCAATGTGGATAACTATAAGTTTAGAATATCAAATGCTGTGAATACTAAATTTCATGAGTTACTGGTAAACAGAACATAGAATCCGTTTCGTATATAATTTGTGTGTTGTATAATTTTGTGTGTCTGCTATAGGCTGTGCTTGAGATATGCTTTCCAACCAAGATGAAGTGTGAGCAGTTATATTGTACTTGGTGAAAGCAACCAGTGTAGAATGTAACTAAGCTTTCTTTGTATCAAACAGTCAACAAGTGTGTTGGCTCACAAGCGGAGGAGTCCTGAGCCTGCGGATTTGCCTATAAGTGACGAGCGGACAAGTTCAAGAGAAGACAACCTCGGTGCTGTTATAGACCAGCGTGTGGAGGAAATGAATCGTTATTTCGATAGTGTGAGTTTTTTTTGTAGCAATTTCCTTATGCTTGCTAATGTTTCTTGTAGCCAAAGAAACTGTGGAGTAGAGCGTGCTTTGTATTGAGGATGTGGTCATGATTCAGGCATCGTGCGTGGTGTCTGTGAACCTGGGCTGGGAGGGCGGAGTTCACCTCCAGACTTGTGGACACCACCTGCACCTGGATTGCCAGAAGTCGTATTTGCTGTCGTTGCGTAGTCAGCAGAGGCAACAGAGTCTGGCAGTGGACAGGTATGTCATGATCCTTCCAGTCAGTGCATTTGGAGCATGCCTGTGAAGTTTGTGAATATTTGTGTCTTTGCTCTTATTGAGTTCACCTCAGTGTTAATTTCTGTCATCTTTCACAGTTAGGATCACTCATTTTCTCTTTTGTTCATGTCAGTTGATGAATGTGCTGGTGGTGTCTTGATTAAATGTGCTTATAATGTTGTAATTAGCAGTTGAGAAGTGTCTCATTTTCTGGTTGAGACATAGTTTTTCTCAACTAATTCCTAATTACGACCCAGCAAAACACTCATCAGGAAACCCAGCCTGTCAAACTAATTAATGTATTAGCACTCTGAAATATGACTTATCATCAGACTCTAATAGTACTAATGGTGAAAACTTATAAGGGCACGTGACCACTAAGGTGGGCTGAAAAAGACCAACTTAGAACTTTAAAATTCTGGTAGCGTGGAAAACTTGCATGCATTTAGAGTTCCACCCATGCCCTTCCCAACCATCCAACCATTCAGAACATGGTTATTTACAGTACATGATCAGTAGTAGCCAATAGGCATGACCTTGAAATCAGAGTTCTGCCAAATTTTGGAATTGCAGATCTTGAGAGCAAAGCTGCTCTTATATACCCATCTCGGCGGTCTTGCCCACATTACAAGTTTTACACATTTCCACTGCTTGTGTGTGATAAGAAAATTTTGGAAATTAAAATTCAGGTAATGCTTTACTCCCTAAAAATAACAAAATGCTTTCTATTGGCACACTTTCCATCATTGGTGGAGAAGACACTTTACATTTTGTCCAGTCAATCAATTAATTTTGTGTAGTCAAAGGCTTCAAATTGTTTTTAGGGTGGAGAAAAGTTCTTACAGATTGGGTTTCTAGCTTTTAATACACTTCTGTAGGCTAATTTCCTTATGTGGCATTTCATCCACTGCCACAGCCAATAACATATTTTCAGAATGAGTGAAGAAAGCATTCCTTTGAATCACTGGACGTATAATTTTCAGTAGAATTTCAGGCAAATGTCTTGTTTGAACAGCCTTACAAATATGTTTAGTTCCATATATCGCAGAGTGATACCTCTTATTGTTGAACCAAGCTGGAGCATATGTTTTCACAATGTAACTGGCAAGTATCTTTATTTCATTAGGAGGATTAGTTTGGGAAACAATTGTAAGGCTCAGTTTTCACATGTCAACCACTGGGAATGACTGAGAAGTCCTCAATATGAATCTTATACAGCAAGATCTGGTGCTTACACTTCTGTCTGGACTGCCCGGAAAATGTCCAATAAATACTGTTGGTCCTTGCTTAGTCAGTTTTTGTGACATTGATTTCTTCATATTTGATTGTTTCAAATTTAATAACAGATAATTTCTCACATCCGGGTNTTTCACAATGTAACTGGCAAGTATCTTTATTTCATTAGGAGGATTAGTTTGGGAAACAATTGTAAGGCTCAGTTTTCACATGTCAACCACTGGGAATGACTGAGAAGTCCTCAATATGAATCTTATACAGCAAGATCTGGTGCTTACACTTCTGTCTGGACTGCCCGGAAAATGTCCAATAAATACTGTTGGTCCTTGCTTAGGTCAGTTTTTGTGACATTGATTTCTTCATATTTGATTGTTTCAAATTTAATAACAGATAATTTCTCACATCCGGGTNGTCAGTTTTTGTGACATTGATTTCTTCATATTTGATTGTTTCAAATTTAATAACAGATAATTTCTCACATCCGGGTAGTTATTTGCAGATTTTCCCAGAGAATGAAGCTGAACCTGCCGTCTCACTTTCTAAATATTCAAATATGTCCGAAGGGTAGCATATTGAAGTGAAATAAGCAAATGAACCATTGCAAAGGCTGCTGAATTTCAACCTCAATATTGCGATTCACACCATTTTTCCAGGCAGTGTTTGTAGCTGTACTATTGCAACCAATCGCTTGTAGTTGTTTTATATCAAAACAGGTATTTCCCAAATACTTAAAAATGCATTAGCTGTTTCATTTCCAGTACCATTTACCGGTGTCACATGACCGACACACTGTCCACCAGGCTCATGAATCAAACTGATGTGCTCCTCCTTCAGTAATCTGCAGTACATTTTGGTTCAGATTTTTTCTTGAACAATAGTATTGTCTTTTCTACCCTCCAAGTAAAGGCCCTTTGCTACTGTAACTTGTTGAGTGTCTTGTACAGCCTCTTGGGCCTTTTGTTTTTCTTGTCTGATCTTGTTTTTGTCTATTATTAGTGATTAATATTTTCCAGTAATTGGTCCAAGATCTTGCAAAACACTAGAAGCAATAGCAGCTGTGGCACAATTAGAAACACTGAATCTGTTGCTAGTTGAGGCAGTAGCAGGCAATTTTATTTTCATTTGAAATGTACAGTAGAAACTTGAATTTGCGAAGCCTCAGTGTCTGAGAATGACCTCTCAAAATCGCTGACCTTGCTAATTGGTTTCAGACCGATTTTGATCCCCCGNAAGCCTCAGTGTCTGAGAATGACCTCTCAAAATCGCTGACCTTGCAAATTGGTTTCAGACCGATTTTGATCCCCCAAAATTGCATTAAAATACATAGCATTTTTTGTGTTAAGTCAGCTTTAATCATCTCTAATTGCAAAAATAACATTTTTTTAAAAGGAAATATTAATTTATTTTAAGACAGACTTCTTCCGAATCGTCTATACCCCAGAGGGCATGTACAAACTCCCCTTGTCCCAAAAAAAAATGTAAACTTCGGGCACCGAGTCACTTTAACATGTGCAAAGTACGTTTNGTACAAACTCCCCTTGTCCCAAAAAAAAATGTAAACTTCGGGCACCGAGTCACTTTAACATGTGCAAAGTACGTTTCCAGTAGCTTCTTGTGGGAAAATCAGACAATGTATTAGTGAAATAATATTTTTATTCAATAGGCAGACGTCTTCCAAACAATATTATACAGTGCAAACCAGATATAACACGGTTGTTGGGGGAAAACTCAGACCCGCGTTATAACTTTCCACACTCCTTTGGGAGTGACAGCGATGAAAGGCGGACCAGTATCAAAGCAAGAACTACTCAAATATCAAATGTTCCAGGCAAAGGATGAACTTTTTCTACCAAGGCCTGTGTTTTTCGCTGTGTGTTTGTGTTCGTCACAAGGGTTGGAGGTGGTGCCCCCCTCCCCCCTTTCTCTTTGTTTGGGGGGAAGTGAGAAAGTGAAGGGCAGAAACTAAACACAAGGAGCGCTATGGCGGCAAGAGCGATACTGGCCGAGTGGTTCTAGGGTAGTTCAAGAAATAATTTTTAATGCTTTACAATGTAAAATAATTTTTTCATTTCTAGTGCAAAATTTGTGGCTTTGTAACCCAAAGCTGTTAGTTTTACCTTCAATTATTGTGGCTGTGAACACCAGTTCTTGTTGTGTCATAACTTTTTTATTCTGAATAGACAACATCTGCAAAGGTTGAATGATTGTTCCATGACTTGCAGGGGGGAGTACTGGTGCCCACTATGCCGCCAGCTGGCCAACTCTGTGCTGCCTTTGTCCCCGCAGCTCGGCGAGTGCACTGCCATGGTTCGGTCCAGACCCATTAGCCTTGTATCTATCGTCAGCGAGCTGACCAACTTCCTCAAGGAGCTCCATCCAGATGCCGTGAGTGCTTTCTCCTTTGTGTCATAACACGTGTGTCTTCCATCATCCTGCATATTTAGTTCTTCGTACTTAATATTCTAACTAATTATTCACTCATTATGATTTTGAGAATAATTCCAAAATTCTTGCTTGCTACTACTTAGTGTACTTGAATTGAAATTATTTGATGTCATTTTTATAATCGTATTTACTTTACACAATATGTGGTTGATGATTCAGGAGGCATGTTGTTGTACCTCTTTACATTTTTTGGGAGCTTTTAAGCCAGTTACTTTAGAGTGCTCAATTTTTTATTTTGATTACATGTTATTTATTTTTCCCTCAAAGCGTACTTTATTTTGAATTTTTTTTTATTGTTCATGTTTGCTTAACTTAGGGTTTGCTAGTGATTTTTGTTTCATCTGGTATGTAGTTATTAATCAGAACACTATTACATGTGTACATTTTTGTGGTATTTTATGAAAAAAAGTTGTTTCATGATGTTTATAAAAGTAATGGTTGTTTATCAGCAAACTATTATTGATCAATTGCTTTTGAAAGAATTTCCTTCCACATTACCATATAAATATTACCATGCGACTTCCACATAATGTTTACATGAGCTGCTCAGAAGTCTACTGTATGCAGCATATAAAGAGCAAGCACAGTAAAACCTCATTATTCTGGCCCTCGTTGATCCGGATGTNGAAGTCTACTGTATGCAGCATATAAAGAGCAAGCACAGTAAAACCTCATTATTCTGGCCCTCGTTGATCCGGATGTTTTTAATAATTACAAGTGTATCTATTATACATTATACTTCACCTAACTGACACCAGCTATAAATAGCTTCAACTTGACCTTGAATCCCTACCCATCACTTCCCCTCCCTCAATCTCCTCGGTTTTCCTACTGTTTTCAAACGGCACTTGTCATTTTGTTTATTGTGTGTGGTTCAACCGGATATTGTTTTGGTTTTTTATCAAAGTGTTTGGGAGTGTATTGTAGTGTACGTACAAGTTTAAAATGGCATTGAAGCTAAAGAAGGTCGTGGTTTCAATGGATAAAAAGTTAGACANTTGTAGTGTACGTACAAGTTTAAAATGGCATTGAAGCTAAAGAAGGTCGTGGTTTCAATGGATAAAAAGTTAGACGCTATTAATTGAATTGATAAAGAAGCATTGAAAAAAATAGCTGCTGAATTGGGAGTTGGAACTTCAACAGTGTCCGACTGGAAGAAGCAAAGAAAAGAAAAGAAATGGAAGATTTTTGTTGTAAAATGATATGTAAAAACAGTTTGAAAGGCAGAGGAACAGCAAAAAAAAAAAAAAAAAAGCAAAAAATGAAACACTAGGCGATGCACTATTCATATGGTACACTGCTCAGCGAGAACATGGTTTGCGTATATCTGGACCGATCTTGGCCCAAAAAGCTTTGAGCTTAAACAAAAAGTTACCAAATCCTGACCTAGTATTCACTACTAGCTAGAGTGTTTTAAAAACCGACATGGTATTCGTCAACTTACTCTGACTGGAGAGAGCTTGTCTAGTGATGATGCTGCTGCTGAAAAATTTAAAAACGACTTNTATTCACTACTAGCTAGAGTGTTTTAAAAACCGACACGGTATTCGTCAACTTACTCTGACTGGAGAGAGCTTGTCTAGTGATGATGCTGCTGCTGAAAAATTTAAAAACGACTTCGAACAATTTGTTTTATCTGAAGAATTGACACCCGATCAAATTTATAATGCTGACGAAACTGGGCTTTTTTACGCAAAACGTTAGCATCAAAGCTTGAAGATTCGGCTAAGGGCTACAAGAAAAGCAAAGATAGGCAAACTGGTATGGCTTATAGCAATGCATCAGGTAAACATAAGTTTCCTCTTGTCATTCTAGGGAAATCCAAGAATCCCAGAGCGCTAAAAAATGTGAACCACAATACATTGCCAGTGGTTTACCGACTACAAAAAAGTGCATGGATGGACAGTTTTTTGTTTAAGAATTAGTTATTGATAACGTTGTTTCTGAACTTCGAAAATTCCTGAAAGCAAATAGTTTACCAGAAAAAGCTATTTTACTGATAGACAAAGCTCCGTCTCATCCGGGAGAACAAGAACTTGTGAGTGGAAGAATTAAAGTGAAATTTCTTCCACCAAACGTAACCCCACTGCTGCAGTCTATAGACCAGGGTGTCCTTGAAAATATCAAAAAATTTTCCAAAACGAAACTGCTTAGTAAAATAATTGAAGAGGAAGGGGAAAAAAGTGTGATTGATTTATTGAAATCAATCAATATCAAAGACGTTATTTACGTGGTCGCTGATGCTTGGGATTGCATCACAAAAAGCTCTTTGAAAAAGTCATGGAAGAAAATGTGGCCAGCTATTTGTGCTACAAACAAAATTGCAAGCAATGATTTGGTGCAAGTGGCTGCAGATGACCTCCTGCAAATGTTAGGAACAATACGTTGGTGCTCAGATGTTGATATGGAAGATGTCAGTGAGTGGCTGAAAGACAACGACTGTGGGTACGGCACTATGGCGGAAGAAGAAATTGTAGCGGCATGCACATCTACAGCAGACAGTGAGGAAGAAGATGACGTGGATGAGGAGGGAGCGATCACACCGCTACAGCGGATGACGCATGCAGATGCTGCGGACCAGCTGACAAACATTATGGCGTACTCGGAGCGTCAGCCCGACAGCACTCCAGCTAAACTATTAATGATAAAGCGTTTGCGTTACCGTGCTTTATTCAAGCGCCACACAAGTTTGAAACAGAATACAGTGGACCAATTCTTAGTTAAGAAATAATGTGAAAAGTTATTTATATATTTTTTTGATGTCTTTTAAACAGTTCTACGTAGTTTTGTTACAAAACATAGTTTTTTTTTTCGTAATAAACAGTAAGTCTGCTTATTTAATGATTTGTTTTGCTTATTACCAGTATTATCCGGATTTTCGATTTTTCAGATTGCCTTTGGTCCCAATTAGTCCTGATAAACGAGGTTTTACTGTAATAAGTATTTCAGTGAAATAACATAAATTTGTGCATTTTTTAATGTGATTTCATTCAGCAATGATAACTATTTGTGATTGCAATGAAATGTTTTAATATCATTAGTGCCTATATTGTATGGTACCATGAACTAGAGCAAGCTTTAAAGCATTAAACTATTGGTTTAGCATGAAATAAAGTTAATATGTATTTATATAATNAGTGCCTATAATGTATGGCACCATGAACTAGAGCAAGCTTTAAAGCATTAAACTATTGGTTTAGCATGAAATAAAGTTAATATGTATTTACATAATATGATGTTTTAATCCTATGAGGCATTGAATACAGGTATTTGTTAATGGTTAATATAATTTTTACCGGCAGAAATAACAGTCAACTTTTTGCTCTCTGACCTTTCACAGTTCCTGGGAAAATGGTTATTATTTTTTAATGGTTATTATTAGAATTTGGACTGATTTTAACCTATCCTCAATCCCTTTGTGCAGAAATGTCATTAAAATGTTTTCAAAGCAGTTTTTGATAATATGTGTAACAAAATATATTAAAATAAAACATGCAGAACATGAAATAGCATGACACCGCTGTAACCTAATTGCTACTAAAACACAGAAGGCTAAAATTTTGTATTTGTAAATATTCAATGACAGCCCTAAATTTACGTGTCAAACAATAAATTCTATTTTTAGTACTGTGAACTATGATTTAGCATTACTGTATACATAATTATTTATTGTACTTTTTATCAATTTTCTGTAAACTTATTTATTTTTACAGAAGTGTAAGTTCAATGTTCGCCATCTTGTTAAACACACTCTTGTATGCAAGGCACCTTCTTCGTATGATACATAACCGAGAGAGTGCTTACTTACATGGTTTAGACATAAACACAGGCTCTTGCATGTTCATGTGATTGAGCAGCTTGGTTATGAGTTTTGACCCTTGCAGACAGGAACGTCGAACCTGAAGCAGGCAATGGTGAAGACCATGGAGGACATGACAAAGTTGGTGCACAAGAAATTTCGCCAGAACAGCTTCCCGCCGACCCACCATTGCCTCTTCCAGTTTGTAAGCTCGATAGCACGCACAAACTTGGAGGTGGAGCTGGTTCAGCGGGGAGGCTCCCTGTGTTCCTGCCCACCGGCCAGCCACGATGGCTCCAGTACCACACAAGATGGTCCCCAGTCCCTCATACCCAAGCGCTCTTGCATCGGTAAGTCTAAAAAAGAGAAATTTGGTGTTATGAATATCAAAGTGTATATGCTATATTTTAAGTTAATGTTTGTAATGGTGTTGGCTGCTAGATTTGTTTTGAATGGTAAATGTTTAGACTTCCAAAAAAAAACAGCTGTGTTGAGACACATGTTTTTAACTTGTTCATGGTTTAAATACTTTGCAATAAATCTTTAAAAAAAAACTTGTTGCCTTTAATTGCTTGTATTTTAATAGTAATGGTAATGGGATGCTTCCAGTAAAGTTGGTAGTAAAGAAGAAAAAGTATTTTTGGATTAAGTATCAAATTGATAATGTTATTGAAGCAGACATATTCAAAAGTACTCATAAAANAAGAAAAAGTATTTTTGGATTAAGTATCAAATTGATAATGTTATTGAAGCAGACATATTCAAAAGTACTCATAAAACGTGCCACGAGTGCGTTTATTTGACCACATTTAGCCTCTTCTTCTGGAACTGCACCTAGGCCACCATGATGCCAAGCATCATTGCATTTTCATGCCTGATGTTAGGAGGATGTACCATGCAGTTACCAAAGGTGTATCTCTGCTGTGAATAGGGTTGTTAACCCCTCCATCCAGCCATCTCAGTCTGCCCCTCGTGNAGTTACCAAAGGTGTATCTCTGCTGTGAATAGGGTTGTTAACCCCTCCATCCAGCCATCTCAGTCTGCCCCTCGTGCGCAATGCACTTGGGACCCTATAAGTGCCACTGCACATGCCAGAATGGAGGCAGTTCACTCGGGATGCCTTCCCCAGCCTGAACTCTGTGTTGCTACTTATAGTTTGCACTTACACTGCCCACGCAGTTATATCGTCATAAGCAGTTCACTGGGAGTCAGATGCACAGCCTGAACTCTGCCATATGTAGCTCTCATACTAGTTTTCTTCTTTGCTTGTTAGTTAACTTGTTATGTAATTGCTTTTTCAATGCATACTGCTGCTTTGCTATTGCACGCGCTTTAGCTTCAACCGAGTTCTTAGCTGTCACCCGATATTACGTCCACACCAAACTTACTCTCGCCCCAAGTTACCATTCACGCTTTTGATACAGCAGCTGCAGTATACTGCTTGGCAAACCTGTGTGTCCTTCAGACACTGGTTGAGCACAGGTCAGAGATATTTTTTATGCAGTCTCTTTTAGACGGAATATGAATACACACATCTTTCTTGCTTACTTTGTTTGTACCAGTCATAAAAGTCTCGTTTCAGTACCGTCTTCCCACTTACCAGCTGTGTGTGTCTTCGCTTTTGCACTTCCAGACACACACCTGGCTGCCTAAAATAGAATCGACTTCCATACCCTCTGAAAGATGTGCTCACTTCTTGTCAAGAGTTTGGTGTACTGATTGTTGGCAGGTAACACTGCCCTCCTGGTCCCCACTTTGGCACGCGGAGGGATAATCATTCCAGGGTTCCCAGACTCTAAAAGATAACACTCAGGGCTATTGTAAAGCTTGACTTTGAGCTGGTCATGCCGCTTATCCAAGTACCATTGTGGTCTGTGTAGGATGCTGTGAATTTGAGAGGGATCTTGAGTTCTGTATTGATCACATTGCTCGCTTAACTATCCCTTAGGAGAAGCAGGGGAATCTCTTTCCTAGTTGATATAGGCTTGAGTACTATCAGTCGGGAAGCATATATTTCAGCAGTTCACGCCTCTAATAAGGACTCCAACGGGGATTGTGCCACGGCACTGGTACCAGAGAGTGTTATTTGATCCCTGGGTGGACCACGTCAGTTGTTCCACCCCAGCTTTGTTAAAATCGGTTGTAGTAAACTGTCATTTCTAAGACCTTTGAAATAGTGACCTTCTTTAAATACAGACCCCTTTATGGGTAACCATGAATCTAATTTGATTGAAAGGGTTTTTCCAATAACAAACCCTTTTCCTGGGAACCATTGAAGGTCTTAGAATCGAGAGTTTACTGGATTACCTAATCTAACTAGCATGGCCACTTCTGTGCCTTTGAACACACACTAAATCCTATAATATTTAATTGCTCACCTTTTATTTTGCACCTGTATATTATAACATTTCTGAAGTGCCACAGTTGCTTGGATTACAAATGTTCCCATGCCCTGACACCATGCTGGTCAAAAGAAGGTGGCAAAAATTCCCGCTGCCCAATCCAGGTGCTCTGCGGAGCAAGAGCTTAATGCCCCGATAGTGTACCACAAGGAGAAGGAAGAGGCCACAGTGTTGAGTTGGTGCCGTGCACACCTGACATGAAGCTGAACTCCGGCTGCATCTTCATCATCGGGATGTAGGGAAGTCTGCGTCAGCATCCCTAGAATGCTCTTACAGTTACCGCCAACATCTCCAAAACACCAGCCGACGACTGTCTTCTACCCCACAATATGACTAGTTCGGAGGCTTGACCTCGACTCCTCATGCCCTGTAGCCCGTCGCTTGTCTGTGTGCCTGGGGGTGACTTGTGCCAGTGAGGTCCTGCACCAGACCTACCTTCAAGCCATCTTCTCTGCCTACAGTACAAAGGATAATGAGATACCAACTTGCCCAGCATCTTCCACCAAGTAGGGTGAGTAGGACAGATGCCCTGTTTACAGAGTGCTGCTTCCTAGCTCCCAGGGGAGAGCTAGACCAACCCTGTTCGAATAGGACAGTTGGCATCATACTTGTTAACAGGCACACACACACATGCACACACATAAATGGGCAATGCATACTTGCCAACTATTACGATTTACCCGTAAATATATACATAAATGGTAGGGGTTTTACTGTTGTACGGGAAGTTCTAAAATATTATGGATTTTTATATGTTCAGCAATTAAAGATGCATTTTTTAGTCATGAGTGGCGAGAAATTGTTTATCTTAGTTTTACTAACATAAACTGCATTTCTAATAATGTTTCTTATTTAAATAATGTGTTATAATGGTCGTAAAATATGTTTTTGCTTTGAATTCAGCAATTGATTCCAATGAATACATTGTACGAACCAATGACAAAATTATATGTTTGTGTCGGTCCCTGATTTGTTATTGGCAGCCTGTGGCTTTCTTCAATGGACAGTTATAAAATGGTGATGTGCGTGGTGTGTGTTAAGATGTGGTCAGCAGTTGGGAGTTGATTTTTTACTTTGATACTAAAATACTTTTGTGCAGTTCCTTTATTATGGACCATGCGTATGGATACTGTTATAATGTGCCAAATTCTGAAGTTGGAAACATTTGGCATGTGTTTGAGAGGACTCCTAACCTGTTGATACTATAACATATTGGGAACCAAATACATTTGTGAAGCGTACATAAAAGAATTTCAATCTGATGAAAGTGAAATGGTCATAATTTCTTGTGCAGTTTGTTTGTGTGGTATAAACATATCACGCATGTAAATGAAACAATAATTTATGGTGCTACTACTTAAGTTTATTTAAATAAACGTTAAATGTGAATTGTTAACTTCGCAATGAAACAGATTTTCTGTTAGNTGCTACTACTTAAGTTTATTTAAATAAACGTTAAATGTGAATTGTTAACTTCGCAATGAAACAGATTTTCTGTTAGCAGCATTGCCAGTTGGAGATATTTATTTACGCCTAGGCCCTACGTATTTCATAACAGAATATCCAATCCAGTTTAGAGCTGAAGGTAGTGCGAGTCTATTAAAATGTTTACTGAGTTTTGGATCAAAAAGTATGATTGTAATATAGGCCTGCATCTAACAGAAACGCCAATGATAATAAAATACATGGAAATGTAGCAGCAGAATTCATAAAGTGTAAAGTGCATTTTCAGTGTTACTGTAACATTATAAAAACAACAAATTAAACTGTTTAGAATTTTATCAAAACTTATTTGGAAACTTTTTTTTGTGCAATTGCATAAAGTTGGTTTTTGTTTAAATAAATCCCATGTGTACGCAGTCATACAAATACAGGATTTTCAGAAAATTAGGTAAAAGGTGAGTGGAACGTTTTTCTAGAATGTTTGCAAATATCAGTATGTCTATTTAGATAGGTTTTCTTGACTTCCTTAAACTATACATTTGATAACATTTTTAATGTTTAATTACCGTATTCACCTGAAAATAAGACAACCTCCATATTACGAGATCATGTTTCAGGAAAAATAATTTACTCACAATTTTAATTTTCTTACTTACAAAGTCTCTGTATGGAGTCATAAGAAAAGTCAATCACTTTTAATTTTTTTGCTTAAATAACTGCATAAAATTAAAATACTAAGAGTCTGAGATTGATGCTATAAATGTACATTATAATAAATGTTAGTATTTAATTTTTGAAGACATTAAAAAAATATTGTACATGGCATATTATTTTAATTCTTTTCTTTCAGAAAATATTTTCTGATTACTGTTTACAAACTTCTGTTTTGTTAACACTGTTAGAAAGAAAACATGACGATAGACTAAAATAACTATATGAACATAGATACTAAACACTTGAAAGAACTATGTACAGATAGTGCCACCCTTACAGAACCAAAACCATGCATCATTTACTGCAGGTTGTTGCTAGTTTGGAACATGGCCTTGGTATGAAAGTGTAAAAAGTGCACGCCACTTTCATACCATGTTGTCTACGAGTTTCATATTTTGAATTCCAAATGGCCGCCAATCTTTACATAGCAGCAGTAGGTTAATGCTATAACCACAATGTAGATAGGGAATTTTGGATATAACTGAATTATATTTAACGNACATAGCAGCAGTAGGTTAATGCTATAACCACAATGTAGATAGGGAATTTTGGATATAACTGAATTATATTTAACGTTATTATCAACTGTGTGTGTGTATATTTATATGAAAAATATATGCATTTACATGTGATGTTATTGGCAGTCGAATGGGTATGTAAACACTGCATGTTATTGTAGGTTGGAACAGTTTGCTGTTGATTGTAAGATAACCCCCTTTTTTTTAAATACAATTTAAAGTGAAAACTATCGTCTTATTTTTGGGTGAAGGTATATATGTCTAATTTACATGANACATAGCAGCAGTAGGTTAATGCTATAACCACAATGTAGATAGGGAATTTTGGATATAACTGAATTATATTTAACATTATTATCAACTGTGTGTGTGTATATTTATATGAAAAATATATGCATTTACATGTGATGTTATTGGCAGTCGAATGGGTATGTAAACACTGCATGTTATTGTATGTTGGAACAGTTTGCTGTTGATTGTAAGATAACCCCCTTNATGTTGGAACAGTTTGCTGTTGATTGTAAGATAACCCCCTTTTTTTTTAAATACAATTTAAAGTGAAAACTATCGTCTTATTTTTGGGTGAAGGTATATATGTCTAATTTACATGAAATCTGTCAAAACACAGGACTAATGTAATTTTACATGAAAATTGCTGCGTACCCTTTATGAAAAATTTAACATTTAGGAGATGTTTTACTGATTTTCTTCTTGAAAAGTTGGCAAGTATGGCAATGCATTTATTGTGCAGATGTTTGGTCACAACCTATTAGTGGCTATACCAGCTTCCTTGGGCTGTGAGATATGGTACACTGCAATCTTGTGGGGTGAGTGTTGTTACAGGTGAGCCTAGCAGCCAAATTGCAAACTAGGCTGTGGCAAAAAAATTTTAATTATACAGTTACAGCTGTGATAGTTTGTCTGGTGTTTTGGAAAGTTTGAGGAAGTGTGACTGTGGACTTTGATGTCCTGATATTGAGATCTGTTCCCTCTGTTTCACATCTGTTGCCATCTTACACATACAGTCAAACCTCGATGGTGCAGACACACACGGTTCCCCAAAATTTGTCTGTACGACCGAGTTGTCTGTATGAACCGAAATGGCCAAATTTCTACCTGTGTGCCACCCCACCCCGTCTCTGACGGAAAAGTTATACGTTTTTATTTATGAAATGGTACTTTATGTATTCCGGGTAAAATGATTCCCGAGTTATGTAGTAAAGACTTCTGAGTGATTTAAAATTAATGAAAAAAAGACTACAACGTACACATATGCTTAACAAAAACAGCTGCGATACAGCCCGCGTTTTACATTTACAGCAAGGAAATCATACAGTTTATATTGTTTTCGTTGATTAGATATAAATTAATTTATTAGATATAAATTAATTTATTAGAGTAATGTATTCTGCACAAAATGGTATCTCAGTTATACAGAAAAGACAATTGAGCTAGTTGAAATTAATGAAAAAGTAGACCGCATTGCCACCCATATGCTTAACAACAGCGACAGTATGGCCCGTGTTTACATTTCCCATGAGAAAATGAAATATTTTGCTTTAATAAAATAATAATATCTTAACACGTAGACATTTTCTCTTCTGATAGCTCTCTCTCTCTCTCTCTCTCTCTCTCTCTCTCTCTCTCTCTCTCTCTCTCTATATATATATATATATATATATNTCTCTCTCTCTCTCTCTCTCTCTCTCTCTCTCTCTCTCTCTCTCTCTATATATATAGATATATATAAAAACAGATGCAAAAAATATTTAATAAGAAAAACCAATGCTTTTACAATCTTGAATAAAACTTTGCGTCATAGCAAATGGCATTTTTATATAACAATATTATTACAGAAAATAAAATCTCCATGTATTTAAAGTAAAGTTATTTAATTGTAAAACTTGTTAAAATGTGATATACACTTCGACTGGTTTAGAACAATGTTCCGGTGCAAAACAANACACTTCGACTGGTTTAGAACAATGTTCCGGTGCAAAACAAGTTGTTTTGATGTGTATATGGTGGGTCTACTAACACAATAGCAGTTAAAACATTACAACATGTAAACAATAAATCGAACACAAGACAGTTTGGCATTAATAAAGGTAGGTGATGAAGTAAAATGTATTGCCATGGGAAAATAAGATGTATTAGGAGAGAGTGCACTATTTTTCTTTAGCTTTGGTTAACACACGGCAGCGGCATTACGTATTTTCCGCCTATAAGGAGACACAAAACAAAGGAATACACCGCTTGGAAACATTCGGCAACTGTAGACCGTTTCTCTTCTAACTTTATAAAACATGGCAGTGGCATTATTAAAGCNAGTTGTTTTGATGTGTATATGGTGGGTCTACTAACACAATAGCAGTTAAAACATTACAACATGTAAACAATAAATTGAACACAAGACAGTTTGGCATTAATAAAGTTAGGTGATGAAGTAAAATGTATTGCCACGGGAAAATAAGATGTATTAGGAGAGAGTGCACTATTTTTCTTTAGCTTTGGTTAACACACGGCAGCGGCATTACGTATTTTCCGCCTATAAGGAGACACAAAACAAAGGAATACGCCGCTTGGAAACATTCGGCAACTGTAGACCGTTTCTCTTCTAACTTTATAAAACATGGCAGTGGCATTATTAAAGCAAGCATTTTCCTTTTAATGACAAGGAAAGGATGGAGAGGACGTTTATAAAAACATTGCAAGTGCATGCCTGCATCCATCTTCTGTGTTAATGGTCTGCCTCTTTCTGTCATTTATGTCAGAATCGCAATCCAAAAAAAAGTGTCATAAAAGTAACATAGTTTAACAGCTTTAGCAAAATAAATCCAAAAAAAATGTCAAAAATAGACATCCAAATGATATTCGGTGAAGAAAAGCCAAAAGGCCAACTTATTACAATTGACAGTCAAAAACATACGTAACAACGAGCGAACTTCTCACAAATAATATTAACGGAACCAAGATCGGTTAAACAGGCAAGCCGAGGAAAAAAAAAAAGAGTGTAAAAGGTGGTTGTTATTTTTCGTTGCCTGCCTCGCGCATCAGTATCGACATTGGCTGGCGCTGCTGCCAGGAGGCGGGGCGTGGAATGTGTCGTGCTGCGTATAAGTATCTCAGCAAACAAGTACAGTGCATAAAAGAGAATTGCACCAGCAGAGGCAGTGCTGTAGAACAGCTGTCAGATCAACAACCTTCCTCACGTGCTGCGCACTACTGACAGTAAATTTTAATGAATTTCTGCATTCTTTTTTTAATTTTCGCTATGCGATGCATTACAGGACGATAGAGTCTATACAACCCGTGCTATTTTTTAATGTTGCAGCTTTCATATGTTTAGTAATAGATTTTCACTGCATTTGCCTCCCCTTTCTCCCTACTCGTTTCCCAAAAATCTGGCTGTACGAAGGAGGTGTGGGTATGAAACTCGTGCCGTACAGACTAGGTTTGAGTTTATTCATTATGCATTACACAGTTCTTGGGACTGGACTGTAATTACCAATGATTTCACTTGTGTATGTGTGTCTTCAAAGTTTTCTGTCTCAGACATCATAAGCTCACCTTGCTGAAATCGCAAATTCCAAAGTTACATAAACTTGTGCCATGAAGACCAAATGGTTAATGCAAGGTAGACATTCAAACATTCAAATATGTATGAACGCATGTTTCTTCACAGTAGTTCNAAGACCAAATGGTTAATGCAAGGTAGACATTCAAACATTCAAATATGTATGAACGCATGTTTCTTCACAGTAGTTCAACAACAAAAGCAGGTGCTTTTCTAGAAATAAAAGACAATAAGTAGTAACGCAGTGCTAATCACAATATGCAGTCAACTCTCAAAAATTAAAATGATTATTTTTTGTGGTTCCCGAGAAAATGGCAGTTACCTCGGAATTTAAACAGATTCAGGCCCACCACCCAACCCCTATATGCGAAAATTGTGTTAAAGTTTTACGTAGGCCATTTTTGCATAGCAGTATCAACAAAAGTACACATTATGTTTGTTAAATACAGTCAAATGGTTCTCGTGAATCTATTCATAAGATCTACATGTTTGCAAGATCAAATTTGACTTACAATTAACTTTGACCCCCTCCCCAAATCTCAAAAATTGTGTGCATGTTCAATTGTTTCTAGAGTGTAAATAACATGTTTTAATTAAATATTATTTTACTTTACCTTTAATATTTTGACTTGATTTGTGAGAAATTGCGATGCATATTTGAATAGGTCTTGACGAGCATCAATGAACTTTTGACAAATAGATGCAAGGTGTAATTTAAAAAACTGATGTTGGTACTTGTATCTCACTAATAAATAATGCTATAAGGCTGACTCTCCAGCAGTATTATTTCCCCCTTCCAGTTATACAACCTTTGTGAGAAACATTTTTTCATTTGGAGCCTCGGTACAAAGTTATTGTGGGTGGTCAAGACAAATGGGAATCCTGTATATTGTTGCAAATCAAAAATGTGGATCAAAAGCCCATATATTTCGTCCTGCCGTGAAGTTCAACAATAGAAGAAAAAGCTGCGTCAAGTGTGTTTGTCAGAACTTCCGGTGCAGAAAAGCTATGATGCACAGTTATGCTTGCCATCACTGCTGATGGCAGGCAGGAAGTTCCCACCGTTAGTCATTTTTAAGAGGAAGACATTTCCGAAAACACTTAAATTGCCTCAGATAATTTACGTACGCACACAGCTCAAGAGCTGGATGGACAATGATTAGACTAGACTAAGAGGGTATGGCTGAAACGGCCTTGAGCAGAAATACTACTTGAGTCTATGTTAATGCTTGACAGTTTTTGGGGCCATTTAATATAAAAATTAAGCACATGTCACAGCCGCTAGATGGCAAGTGCCTTTCAAGTACAACTGGTGCATCTTGTACACCAAGTACATGGCTGAAGGAGAAAACATGCATTGATGCCCCTGTGGATAAATCCAGCTGCCATCACTCAAAATGTTTGTAGTTTGATTTGTACTAACTGGAGCCAGATCTCAAAATAAATTGTGTCCAAAAGTTTTAAAAAGACTGGAATTAGTAATGCTTTAAATGATAGCAAAGATTATCTTCTGTTCGAGAAGGTGTTCGGCAGTGCCGACAATGATAAATCAGTGATTCTCATGATTATCCTACATCATCCAAATCAGACGCAGAATCATATGTGTCATCAGGAAGCCGCAGTGACTAAAGTGACTAATTGTGAATGGTGTTCAGAGTTTAATTAGTTATCTGCCAGATGTTTACCACAGTGCAAGATACATTTGTTTACCAGTACTGTCTTTTTATAAAGACTGTATTTTTTTTTTTAAGAATACATTCCAGAAATGCAATTATTATGTAAATATAAATAACATGGTAACTTGAGAGACCCCATGTTGTTAAATGCATATTTATTCCAGTCTAACATGGCCACACTGAAAGTGGAAATGTGTGCTTGCTGCTCTAACGTACATGTGGTGTTTAGGTTGTTTTTCCAGTGCGAGTGTGACAGGTCTCACTCTTTTACCATAGCATTCTATAAATAGCCGGCCAAGGTCATACCAGTGTGCTCCGCATGGTTGTGCTGCCTGCTAACCACTTTTATGTATAAAATACTTTGCTTCTAATGTACTTACAGACAGTCAGAACATTAAAAAAAATGCATGAAAATATATCCATATTTCTTATGCATTTCTTGTTTAGAACCGAAAAATAGGTAACAAAAAGTGTGCAAGATAGGCTGGTAAATATGGTATGTCATTGTTTGTACAGATGCAAGTTGATGCTACTCGCCACCTGTGGGATACAGGGTGGTTCGTAGGGAACGAGTTACCTTTAACAGGAACAGATTATGGGTGCCTTGAATTTTGAGGGTAAACAATAATGTAGTCACTCTGTGTTTCAGTTTACTAGGTTATATTTTTCTCGAAAGAATACACATAGATACTTACTCTGAGATGGTACCCTGCGAGTTGGGAGCCTTAAGAGCAGCTTAAAGTACCCGTGCTAACTGCTTCTGATGTCTTGGGGAACGCTAGGCGTCGGGAAATGTCCCTTGAGCGACGATGCTGGTACTTAGCTGTATTTGTAGTTCTGGGTGTTCCGGCGGTAAGTTGAAGTCTGGTAAGCTAGGCGGCCCTTCACGGGCCCTCGGCTCAGTCTAGCTGGCTTCCTGCTTCGGGCTGACCNGTTCGGCAGTGCCGACAATGATAAATCAGTGATTCTCATGATTATCCTACATCATCCAAATCAGACGCAGAATCAGATGTGTCATCAGGAAGCCGCGGTGACTAAAGTGACTAATTGTGAATGGTGTTCAGAGTTTAATTAGTTATCTGCCAGATGTTTACCACAGTGCAAGATACATTTGTTTACCAGTACTGTCTTTTTATAAAGACTGTATTTTTTTTTTAAGAACACATTCCAGAAATGCAATTATTATGTAAATATAAATAACATGGTAACTTGAGAGACCCCATCTTGTTAATTGCATATTTATTCCAGTCTAACATGGCCACACTGAAAGTGGAAATGTGTGCTTGCTGCTCTAACGTACATGTGGTGTTTAGGTTGTTTTTCCAGTGCGAGTGTGACAGGTCTCACTCTTTTACCATAGCATTCTATAAATAGCCGGCCAAGGTCATACCAGTGTGCTCCGCATGGTTGTGCTGCCTGCTAACCACTTTTATGTATAAAATACTTTGCTTCTAATGTACTTACAGACAGTCAGAACATTAAAAAAAATGCATGAAAATATATCCATATTTCTTATGCATTTCTTGTTTAGAACCGAAAAATAGGTAACAAAAAGTGTGCAAGATAGGCTGGTAAATATGGTATGTCATTGTTTGTACAGATGCAAGTTGATGCTACTCGCCACCTGTGGGATACAGGGTGGTTCGTAGGGAACGAGTTACCTTTAACAGGAACAGATTATGGGTGCCTTGAATTTTGAGGGTAAACAATAATGTAGTCACTCTGTGTTTCAGTTTACTAGGTTATATTTTTCTCGAAAGAATACACATAGATACTTACTCCGAGATGGTACCCTGCGAGTTGGGAGCCTTAAGAGCAGCTTAAAGTACCCGTGCTAACTGCTTCTGATGTCTTGGGGAACGCTAGGCGTCGGGAAATGTCCCTTGAGCGACGATGCTGGTACTTAGCTGTATTTGTAGTTCTGGGTGTTCCGGCGGTAGGTTGAAGTCTGGTAAGCTAGGCGGCCCTTCACGGGCCCTCGGCTCAGTCTAGCTGGCTTCCTGCTTCGGGCTGACCCTTTGGCCTCGATGACGGCTCTCCACAACTGGCTGTTCCGGGTTCTCTCCTCGACGACTCCACGATACGACTGCCTGACTCTTCTCTTGGCGTGGAACCCCTCGTTGAGGCCACCACTCGACTCCCGCTCTCGGCGTCGCACAACTACTCACTTTGCGTCCCGGCGTGGTGCTCCTGGTGAGCCCCCACCCGACTGTCGCCTTCCTGCGCCGTCTACTTCCTCTTGGCGTGGCGCCCCTCGTTGAGGCCACCACTTCAACTAACTGACTCCCTTGTCCCGACGTGGTGTTCCTGGCGAGCCCCCACCCGACTGCTGCCTCTCGGCGCGGACTTCCAACACTGACCCTGCCGGGGTCCGCTCCCTGGCCTCGACTGACGGCTCTACGAGACTCACTTGATTGACTGACTTCGCGTCTCGGTGTGGTGTAACTGTCTACCTCCGCCTCGCGGCAAGGCCGCTAAACAACTAACTTCTTCCTCCACGTGTCAGGACTCTTAACTCCCCCTCTGCGTCCTCCACGTGTCAAATGGAATTTCAAGTTCTATGAAAGTCAAGTCAAGTTTAGCATAAAAATTTTTTTAGTTAAAATCGAGTTTTCACCATAAATGTAAATGTGTACCTATGTACATGAGTATTACGCCCGCCCCATTTAACTTCCTCCCCTCTTAAGTCACAGTTTACCAAGAAAAGAGTTTGGGACTAGTTTCTACCAATAAGAATAATTCTTTGCCAGGGTGAGTGATTCACAACGCTACTCCTCTCGCCAATGAGCGAATGACTATGGTAAGAATGGTATGTCAGCAGTGTGATGCAGATAGACAGAAAAAAAGATAACTGTTAGGGGGGAGGAGGTTAGCTTTCAGGCTGGTCCTGCACCAAGTGAGTGGAACAAACAGACTACATTTAAAGTTTTTGTACCAAATAGTTTTTTTTTAACACATGTTTTTAAAACAGTACATAATTTGATAAGAATGTAGCGGCTCTTATCTTCCAGCGTTGTCATCAGCTTTGGCTGTTTCAAGCCCGGCAGGCACTGGTTGACAGGAAGAAATTGTAAATCACGGTGTTCCTCGTGCAGGGCCACAGGATACTCGACATCCGCCTACAAGATGTAAGTGGTCACCCCATTGTCTGGTACGGACATGACGTCGCTGTTCACATTGGCCCACTTTAAAGTTGCATATTGGCAATGGTAGCGACATAGCCCAGCTGTACAGGTTGTTTGTGTCGAGGTACTGTAAGACGGTGGAAGGCTTGCTGGGATCATCTGTTTCTGATACATAGATGTTGTTTGCCACCGCATGTCGTTTGACGCACTGGGCCTTGCCACCACGGATCCCTTCCTCGACGAACATGTGCATGTTGTAGTTCGTTAGAATCTATAACTCAACCCCCGTCATTCATAACATGGCGTCAAATGCAAATCCTGGTGTGCTGACGTAATGTGCACCATTGAGTTCGTATGTTGACATACACAAATTTCTGAAATTTTCAAAGACGTCCACCAGGGGAAGAACGTCCTTCTTCAAGTACAATTCTGAATATTCATTTCGACTAGCACAGCCAAACTCTTGTCGTACCTTCTGGGTGTGGGCGTATTCTTTGTCGCTGATTCCAGAGCCCATCAGCCTGTTGTAAAAAGCCTCTTCCACTGAAGATCTTGGATGTGTTATTAAATTGATTTCGAGGCAGGTACTTAGTCAAGGATGCCAGACTGCGAGCCATGAATTGGAAAGTATCTATGAACTGGATGGAAAATCTGTCCCCCAGCTGCTTTGAAAATGTGATCATTTTTTCGCCCGTGTGTGGAATAATGTAAATATCTTTTCTGCCGTACCCCAGCTGCTTGACGGTAAAATTCTCATTGTAGCTCAGGTTGTGGAAAAAGACTAAAAATTTCTTGGGGTGCCGACACAGCAAATTGCAGCTGGTTCAAGCGGGCCCGATGTACTGTCCGGTGAAGTGGTCGTGGTCCCTCACCTTATAGTTGTCATGCGTAAATGGAGCAGCACATTAGCAGCAGTTTGTCGCTCTGGCATAGCTGGTCTTTTCTGCAGAGGTGAGTGGCTCCATCAGCTTTGATGTGGCAAAATATTTTTTACTTTTTTGCCAATATCTACAATTACTTCCATAAACTTTTTCTCTGCCTCCCATGTATATAATAGGGCCCTGGGTCATCATAGATGTTAGTGTCACTGGAATGAAGTCGTCGTCCATATGAACGTAAATGCAGAAGCTATATGATTCGTGCTTCTGATAGGCATACATATGTACAACTTGGGTCTGGTTCGCAGGTGTGAATCAGTTTCAGAATGGCCTCAAAATCTGCATAT
Source organism: Clitarchus hookeri (assembly GCA_002778355.1). Taxonomy (NCBI): domain Eukaryota; kingdom Metazoa; phylum Arthropoda; class Insecta; order Phasmatodea; family Phasmatidae; genus Clitarchus; species Clitarchus hookeri. The sequence goes on from NQII01003542.1 coordinate 76,303, forward strand.
ACAATGATGGGTAATTTATTAATGTTGTGATTTTTCTTAAATTCCAAAACGGGCGGCCACCCATCTTTACCTGGCTGTGGTATGTCAGCTCGCAGTAGAGTATTTTCCTTTCAATATTGTTTGTGTTATTCCAGGCACAGCTGTCCCGACAGTCCAGATACCTGTGGCAAATCGTGATAATAGGTGAAGCAACCCTTCCATAAATGGATCTTTCTATGCTCGCTAGTCAGCTAAAATCTTATCAAACGTTGTAAAATTTTTGCGCTGCAATAGTGGACGTTCCCATCTTCAGCGGTGAGTAGGATGATGTCGATATGCTGGTCTTTTTCTTCATCGGCNCGCTGCAATAGTGGACGTTCCCATCTTCAGCGGTGAGTAGGATGATGTCGATATGCTGGTCTTTTTCTTCATCGGCCACATGCACAGGATAGATCTTCTAATTTTGGTCTACGCCATATATATTGATGGAAACCCCAGGATTATTTTTCTCAAAAATGTTTATATGTCGGAGTATAGTCAAGAATTCGAGGCCGGAAAAATCAAATTTTGATTTGAGAGCTTTATAGCAGTGGTTAACTCGCTGTGGATCTGTACCTTCAACAAAACTTGTCAGAACAGCCCATTTGAAACACATGTGGTCATTTTTGTTGTTCGGGTTGATTATGGCCTCCTTCAGTTTGATGGATTCTGGCAGCTCGATGTAGGAAAATTATGAAGTGGGTCCAGCTTGTTGACATGCAGTTGCAGGGGGTTTATTGTTTGTAATGTCCACCCAGAGCCCCTCGAAATGTATGTTTTTTTCTCTTTGCATATGTTTTCCAAGCTATTTCTCACCGCCTTCTCAATATCGCTAGCCTCAAATACTACCATATTTTTTGTTTTGAAGGCTCTCTTATCAGTGCCTTCGTTGAGTGGCTCTGGTTTCACATAATTGCATTCCAAGCAAATGTTGAATTTGAGGGGCCCATGCTCCNAGTGCCTTCGTTGAGTGGCTCTGGTTTCACATAATTGCATTCCAAGCAAATGTTGAATTTGAGGGGCCCATGCTCGTTGATTTCTTCGGTGAGTTGTCTTAACAATATTTTTCTCAATTGATGTCGAAAAAGTACATATATCTTTCGCAGACCCACTTTTGTTTTGAGCGATATGTTTTCAAATTACATTAGAATGCCATTTCAGCTTCCATGAACCCATTGGTATTAACCATTAACCCATTACCATTAACCAAGAACCTGCGACAATTCTTGATCACGAAGGTTGGGCACGTGTCTGAATCGAGGCTAAGGGCTGTTGGTGAGCTATACTGAGTCGTGGGCGTTTGGTGGGANAGTGCCTTCGTTGAGTGGCTCTGGTTTCACATAATTGCATTCCAAGCAAATGTTGAATTTGAGGGGCCCATGCTCCTTGATTTCTTCGGTGAGTTGTCTTAACAATATTTTTCTCAATTGATGTCGAAAAAGTACATATATCTTTCGCAGACCGACTTTTGTTTTGAGCGATATGTTTTCAAATTACATTAGAATGCCATTTCAGCTTCCATGAACCCATTGGTATTAACCATTAACCCATTACCATTAACCAAGAACCTGCGACAATTCTTGATCGCGAAGGTTGGGCACGTGTCTGAATCGAGGCTAAGGGCTGTTGGTGAGCTATACTGAGTCGTGGGCGTTTGGTGGGANCGAAGGTTGGGCACGTGTCTGAATCGAGGCTAAGGGCTGTTGGTGAGCTATACTGAGTCGTGGGCGTTTGGTGGGAGGGAGTACCGGTCCATTACATTTTACCATGTGCTCTCTTAATTTATCTGCCCTCGTAAAATCCTTGCTGCATTCTGTGCAAGTATAAAAGCGCCTGTCTGGATTAAAATTGCAGCTCACTTCGAGTCGTCGTGCATGGCTCATATGCATAAATGTGACATTACAAAACCTACAGTTAAGATTTGCTGCCCGTCTGATCTTGCCTGTACAGCTGTGAAGGTGTTTCTGAATATTGTCCTTCCAGTTGATGGTGATACCACACCACTCTCTGGAGTGTAAGAACATGGTTTTCTCAGTGTGTTCTCATTTATTTTAGATTTTATTAAATTTCCCTTTAATATATATTAGAAGAATGAAGGGTTTGCACTGTGTTTCCAGCATCTGACTAGAAAACACTTTACAGTTACCACCTCTGCGGATGTGATGAGAATAGACTGGAGAAGCCAACTATAGGGAACGAGTCTGCTGGGGTATTAGCAACTGCATGGCTCCGAATTTCATGTGAAGTTAACTTCTTTTGTAAAGGACAATTGCTTAACTGTGGGCTGACACATGCTGAGGACAGTGTATAAAGTTTTTTATTCTCACGTGTTTATATTCAACTAGCAACTTATTAACAATACTTACAGGAAAATGCAGAAGGACAAAGCAGATGGCGAAACACATTGATAAAAGTATCTCGACTGGGCACAATCACAGCGGGACGTGCTAGGATCGCTTGACGCTGTGGACACATCAGGAGATTACCTGCCAAAATTCACATACATTTTATCAATAAATGCGTATCGTGACTAAAAATGTAATATTTTTTACAAATGATATTATTGAGGAACTGTAATGTTAACAAAAACTGTATATTAGGAGGGAATTTGTACTTTTGCGAAAATCTGCACGGTGTACCCTCCAGGAATCAAACCTAGCTTGGGGGGATGAAGCAGTGCTTTGATCCGGCCCCTTGTTAGGTGCGATGCTATGTGATGGAAGACGAGCACCACAATCTAAGAGAGTTAAATTTACCCAAAAAAAACTATAAACATTTTAAAACATTTCTTTCGAGAATATATGTCATGTTTTGTAGCTAGGAGGAAAGGGTTTTCACAGCTGAGTGAGCGTGCCGAGATGACCTGTTCCCCGCTGGGAATCTGACCTAGCTCAGCGAAGCTGCTAAGGAAGATTAACACTAAAAATCTTGGACACCACTNTGTTCCCCGCTGGGAATCTGACCTAGCTCAGCGAAGCTGCTAAGGAAGATTAACACTAAAAATCTTGGACACCACTGCTCCTACAAACTATAATTTTTTTTAAAAGAAATTTTAATATTTCAATAAATTTATATTGGAATTTAAAATAAATTACTTGGCTTCTGGTTTTATTAAAATTGTATTAGTAGTACAACATTCTCTATATTTCACCAAAGCAAAGAGATAAGAGAAACAGGTTGGTGAATGACCAGGAGAAATCCTACAAACATACATACATACATATTCTTATCAACAAACGTTAAAAAGTAATGCAAAATTTACATGTGAAATTGTGGGCAAATCCTAACATTGTAACATTTTTTTTTCTTTTCCTGTGATGAAAAAAAAATATTGAGTGACATGTAAGTTCTCGTCTCACCAGTATCTCATTGGCTAATTACCAATTAATTTTTTATGTATTACCACACAAAAAAATTCACATCACACCAAAATTATAATGCAATTTTTTTCCCCCAGCATGATTAAAAGTATTGCACAAAAAATGTAGGACACAACTAGCAAGATCTTAGTGTAACCCTTATATGCCTGCTGAGCCGGACGCCAACAGCCTTGGCGATTGTCCTTGCGGCGTGTGCACAATGCAATATCACGCACGTCATGTACTGCAACAGCTGATGGCACACTCGCTTCTTACTAGGTCAGTCGCTGGAANCGATTGTCCTTGCGGCGTGTGCACAATGCAATATCACGCACGTCATGTACTGCAACAGCTGATGGCACACTCGCTTCTTACTAGGTCAGTCGCTGGAATACTAAATGGAAAATGTATTTAACGATATAGGATGTTGGTTGTTTTTAAATATAAATTTATCGGAGAGACATGTTTATACCTAACAAACACACGCACNAAAATGTAGGACACAACTAGCAAGATCTTAGTGTAACCCTTATATGCCTGCTGAGCCGGACGCCAACAGCCTTGGTGATTGTCCTTGCGGCGTGTGCACAATGCAATATCACGCACGTCATGTACTGCAACAGCTGATGGCACACTCGCTTCTTACTAGGTCAGTCGCTGGAATACTAAATGGAAAATGTATTAAACGATATAGGATGTTGGTTGTTTTTAAATATAAATTTATCGGAGAGACATGTTTATACCTAACAAACACACGCACGGTTTTTCCTATGCTCGTTAAAAGCATATGAGGGGTTTCCTAAACAAATATGGCAGGAGAAGCAAAATAATATTTACTTGCCAATAGACTGGAGAAGATAGTCTGTAAGCAGGTGCGTTTCTAGCGAATATCAGATTTTGGGAACTATTTTCTTTGTATTACTCTGCAGGCAGTCTTTGTCCCTTCTTTGCAGGTCCCATTCTCTCTTGTACGTAATATACAAAAGAACAATTTCAATGTTTGCAGAATTGTCCAACAAAATAATTTTAACACAGTTATGCAGGTACGAGAAATAATTTATTTTTACATTGTTAACTTCTAATTTTTTTGAAAAGTGGAAATTTTGATTTCCCCTTCTATTAAGGCCCTCTTCGTGGTGGGTCTCGGCAACAGCTGTGAAGGGAATGCTCATTGGTCAGAAAGCAGTACAATTCAAAGTTCAATTTCTGTGACAGCGAATAAGGAAACGATGCAGGAAATTCCCATTGGCCATACCCCTGTGAACTTTACTTGACAAATAGGGAAATGTTGTAGGCAATTTCCATTGGCCGAAGGCAGTTCCGAACTAAGTTCAGACAAATGGCACGGCTCTATATATAGTTCAAGTTGCGCAACAGCCAATTGGGAAAGAAGTGTGGTTGGGGCCTACCCGTCGTGATGCATGCGGCTCTGTACAAAGTTGGAAGTCGCACAACAGTCAATGGTGAAGCATGGTGGGGGCCCTGACGTGATGCTAGGCACTTTCAGTGCAAAGTGCTAATACAGCCATTACAAAAAGTTTCTGCTAGGTACAGTACCCAGGAAGCGATGAAATATACCAAGGGACTTGGCTATATATTTTTTCAAAGCGAGGTTATTAAATAAGGTATCCACCTTTTGGATTTAAAGGTAGGACTATGTAATTTTATTTTAAAATATGGGGAATTTATTTTAACTTGCGACTACCACACACCACAATCAGCACCACACACCACAATCAGCACCACACACCACATTATGCACCACAATCAGCACACCTCATGCATCACAATCAGCACCACACACATCATAATCAGCACCACATGCACCACAATCAATCCACACAGCATGCTCCTGCTCATCCGATGTGTGATATAAAACAAGCAGAAGAAAATAGCTTACATAATGGTAGGGGCCCATACACATTCCTGACTTCCGAAATATCTTAGTCCTGTTAGACGGAAATTATCTCGGAAAATAAGTATAGTCCCATCACCCATAAGAGTCTCTCTTTGACTGATTCGTGATCCAGTAGCAACTACATAAAACCNAAAACAAGCAGAAGAAAATAGCTTACATAATGGTAGGGGCCCATACACATTCCTGACTTCCGAAATATCTTAGTTCTGTTAGACGGAGATTATCTCAGAAAATAAGTATAGTCCCATCACCCATAAGAGTCTCTCTTTGACTGATTCGTGATCCAGTAGCAACTACATAAAACCGGCTCTGGGTACACAAAGCCGGCCTGTCACATTTTGAAGTGAAATAGATAACCTTTTATGTGAAATAACACGAGTACAAAAGATATTTTCACATAAAAAAAAAATTATTCCCGGGCAGGGCAGCAATGATAGTTAGCGGCTAGCCAGTCGGTCACAAGTTTTTTGAATTCGTNGAAATAGATAACCTTTTATGTGAAATAACACGAGTACAAAAGATATTTTCACATTAAAAAAAAATTATTCCCGGGCAGGGCAGCAATGATAGTTAGCGGCTAGCCAGTCGGTCACAAGTTTTTTGAATTCGTCTGGTAGGGTTGTTCCTGGCCTAACCATGATGTACGTTGTTTACTTAAAAAAGCTAATTTTTTTCACCATGGCAACTTGCGTGTGAGGTTTTCGTTTTCCCATAGATTGTTACAAAATTGACTTTGGTATAAGGGGTTAAACATAAAAAAAAAAATTTATTGTATGTTGTTTTACATTTGTTGTGTCTGTACATAGGCGTTATTGACATAATAAATGTTTATGCTAGAATTTATGTTTCAGTTGTGAAATATTGTAAGTTGTTAGCTAGCGTGAAGCAACCGCTGGACGGACAGCGCGCTGTAGATAGCTATGAGCGAGCTGCCGGCTGCGTGCATGTTCAATCAGTGTTACAGCAAGTGCAAAGTACAACTCACGGCTGCCAACTTGTCAATACTGCAATACTGTACGTGGTACCAACCCACACCTGCCATCGCCATCGCTGCTGCCGCTAAAACAATGCGTCTTATATATGCAAGGCCTTGTCTCCTAAAAGTTTTTTTTGCAAGTGGCTGTTAGATTACGTTTTTTGTGGATGCCCCGCAACCTGATTTAATGGAATATTTGAACTTACCAGTGCGCTCTAGTGGGTGATACTAAAAATAAATGGACAGCAGATGTATGGTAATGAAGGGGACTAGAAGGGAGTGGAGACCTGCCAACTAATTTACGAGGAAAGTAATTGGCCATTTAATTACTGATTTTGAAAATTTGGCGAGGGAGGTGTCAGATGGACCTCCGGAAATGTACTTTTTTTTTAAAATAAATTTTTTAATAATAATTTTTTAAATAATTTTTTAGAATTTTTTAAAAATATTTTTTGATTTAAAAAAAAGGTTTGAGGTCATTCAAGATCATGGACATGAGGTCAAGGTGACTTGGATCCAACATGGCGATTGGGTGATGACACAACATGATGGCCGGCCGGCACCTGACTCCTACTCCTGAATCCTTTGTGCCAGAATTATTCTACTAATATGGCTGAAAGGAAAAAGTAACTAGGGCCTCAAAAGTTCTCACTTTGCCATGAACAACCTCTACCTGGATGGAATGAAGGATGATGGTGGTTGTGTGAATGTGGTTTTATTCTTTGGAGTCCAATACCTAATGCCATTGAAGGGTTTCTGATGCATTGGTGGTAATCCTACAGGATTTAGTGAAGGAAATTGGTGTTTGAGTTAGAGTCCTGCAGCAAGTCCATTGTTTTATCTTAAAAGATATGGGCTAGTATGCTCTTCTGTGGCCTATATTAAGGCCAGGGGTGTGCCTGGAGTAGTGGATTCTGGCATAGTTCTACTGCTCTCAGCATCTGTGTTTTGCTACATACATATAAGCAAAAGAGGGTGGGACAGGGGATGACTATCCCCTCTCGCTTATCTTTGAGAATAGGACTACTAAAGTAGTATCACAATGATGTTTCAGCAGACTGTTGATGGAGAGGAAAATATCAGTGGCATGTAGAAAGACCAGTACATGTCTTCTCTCAGAATTTCCAAGAAAATTTGCACCAGTATTTTGTTGACATCAAAGATTATTTTGAAGTGTAGTAAAATGCATTATTTGAGTCTCCATCATCATTCACTGCTGTTTCCAGCCTCGTCAAGGTCAGCAGTACCAAAATGTCTCTTCCACGCTTGATAGGAACATGATATAATTGTGTAAGATTCACACGTGAAATAGTAAAAACGTAGTTGGTTCAAGCAATGATTGCAATAGTTTGTGCTGTATTTATCACTTGTTGGAACAACATTCAATAGTAGCAAATGAGACATTTAAAACTTAAAATGGTGTTTGTTTAGGTTATGTGAAAACATCTTGAATTAAACTTTGTATTAAAGTTATTGATACAGCAATATATGTTACAAAGGAAGATTTTTACATTTTTCATACTGTTAACGGAGCAGTGTGCAAGTACTACAATACAAATATGAAGAACAGTTTTGTATTTTCTATATGTATTTTGTTTGTTACTCTTTGCATGTACAAAAATAGAAGACCAGACTTTTTATACATAAAAGCAATGTCACAAAAATTTATAAAAATAATTAAATTACTATACAAATACCAACAGCACCACATGTTAACAGGAACAATGATCTGGCGCAGCTAAACATTTTGCAAACCTCAACATCGTCGTCGGAGAAATCCACAATGATGAAATAGGTTATTTCAACAAAACTAACTTTTATGGCTGAAAATGTGAATTAAAACAATCAAGTTATTTAGTGAAATCTTTTTTCATTTTCCTAAAATGTAGAAATTACGTATACGAAGTAACTTAATTTAATTTAACCAGTTTTCATAAGTTACAGGGTCTTTTTAAGTTCTTGCAATCAAATTGTTGGACTGATGCAATATCTGGCACACCCCAAAAAAAATTTTATTTTTATCACCTGCAGAATATTTTTTGTATGGTTGAATTTTTTAAAGTAAATTTATATTCTGTGTGGGAATCATGCTGGTGATCCATACCATTTCTTTTTTATTTTATACATTCATGTCACCTGTTTTTATATGCACATACATGTACTGTATACATGGACTAAGTATTTTTTTTATTAAAGTGGCAAATTTCAGTCATTAAAATAACATATTTACATTAAAGCAAGGACTTCAATTCCATATTTTGCTGAACAATTATTTATTGCGCACATTTTGTGATGATGTATTAGAAAAAGTAGCAAAATGCTACAGAGATTACCTCAACAAAACTGAAGAAATCATGGAAACAATATTTTAAAAGGCAGGCATGTTTTGTTAAAATGAATCCCTATAACTGCAAATTTGAACATAGAGCATCTTCAGAATGCTAATATTATCTTTATTATAAAACTTATTTTTTGTATGCAATAAAAGAACTCTAGCTCAAAGCTCTGGAACTTTTCAGTAGACTCACTCGAACTCTGCTTGAACTATAAATCTCACGCTCGCAGATCTCTAGCAGCTAGCCTTGTAATATTTGCTATGAACATGGACACATGAGGTCACATCGTGCTATGTACACCAAGTTAGCTACAATGTGCTGGGAGTCCATCGGTGACGCATGTGTGGTGATTGTCACAGTGCCCTTGCTGCATGTGCTGGCGATGCACAGCCGTACGCTGGCACAGTGGCCAGTGTGGCGGACGTGGCAGGATGTGGCAGGAGTGCACGAGCCTGGGGGACCTGCGTATGCCCTGGCTCCTGTCGAGAAGGAGGTACCCGTCCTGCTGAGAGACCCTTCAGCACTCCTCATGCAGTTCATCCTAGTCCTGCCGCTACACCTCGACCAGAGTAAGTTGCGCCGTTTTATATGTCCCATTTTCTGTAGCTTGTCACATTTAACGAAGCTCTTTTGAAATCAACCTTTGAAAAATGTCTCTGTTTCTAATGTATGTATGTTTTTACCAGGCACTGACTGGCATGTGCCCAGTAAAGTTGGTAACAATAAAGAGGAAGTAGTGCAATCTCTTAAGGTTGAATTGAAAGTGTTAGGTAAACATTTGTGAGTACTGAAATTGTTAGTTTTAATTTCTGGTTATTTAATGCATATAAATGTGAGAATAAGCATATTTGTAAAATATTTACTCTTATAATACAAGATTAGTATAAAAGAATACCCCAACTTTGAATGTCTATAATATCAAAACCAAACAACCTGCAACCTTGGTTGACCAATCAAATGAACCATGGAACTGTGAAGTCTGTTTACCATATCTTCATAAATGTTCAATGTGACCACCAAAAGCGGCCCGAACGACATCTACACCTGTGCTGGTGCATCAGTAGGCTCGGCCTCCACTCCCAGAGGAAGAGGCTGTCCTTGGGGGACGAGCCGGCTCATCAGATGTACGGCTCCAGGGAGCGTGATTAGGGGGTCGAGAGGTTGGCACGGTGGACTGCGAAGTTAGGCTTCATCAGTCATCAGGTTGCTTTAGCTCATTCCCGGGGGTTCAGGCAGCTGAAGGCTGGTGTGGGTAGATTCCCTGAGGAATGACGAGCAGTAAGGACGGCAGTTGTTCTTCGATCGTTCCACCTTCCTCCTCATCTGCGACCAAACGGCATGTGTGAAGCAGCAGGCAACAGAAGCCGAGCTGGAGTGTTTCCAGAAGTGCCTAAGTCAGTCCTTGTCAGGCATGGTGTTCCTTCCAGCGGGTCTAAACGTTCTGGAAGAAGTGGGTTAGCTGGCTTAGGTGGCTTAGATGCTTAGTCGTGTGTCTTGCTGGTGGTTGGGGCTCTACTGTACGTGTGCTCCAGGTGCATTTGCGTACCTGGTCCACAGAATGGATGGCCGTTGAATATGTGGTGTTTTGACATACGTGCAGTCCTGGTTAGGGACCGCTTGCAATCGTATTCTAGTTTCGGAAACTGGTTTAAATCTCGCGGTCCCCTGCCACTCCCTTGGGGAAAACACTTACCAGGATGGGTGTGGTTCACAGTTCGCTTGAGACATGGAAAATAAGTAGTTGGTAAAATAGGTGTTATATTCCCTTGAGTATATAATATGGTAACCTGAACCTGGGAAATAATGTCAGTTTATTTTGGGAAATTTCTGACCCACACCCTGTAGGCTAAAATTGCATAAAAATTATAATTTGGCAGATTTTTCACAGTTTTAGTGATAAAATTGTGTGTTATATTTGTTCAATACTGTCAAATGGCTCCCGTGAATGTACTAGTAAGGTCTGCTTGATTATAAAATCAAATTTTATTTAGTTTGAGTGTTTTTTTACCTCCAAAGTATCAAAAATTGTGTCCATGTTGGATTGTTTACAAAGCAAAAACAACATGTTTTAATTGAATATTTTAATATTTTGAAGTTTTTCAAGAGAAATTAAAACACTCCCATATAGGTCCTCCCCTGGTTGCCAATAAAAAGTCTAAACATAGTGTGCCAAGTAGCTTTTAGCCAGTACTAACTACGCTTTCACTGACCTCTTGCAGGAAAATTGGTTGACTTATTTTTTAAACATTAACTTATTAACACAGGTTCATTACCCTGTCCTTCGCAAGCTTTATATACATTCAATACAAGTGTTGTAAAAAGTAGACGTCTAATGCAGTTGCAATTTGTGTGGATTCAGCTGTGTAGCAGTACAATGTGACTGGGTGGGAAGGGCCATGGAGTATGGAAGGGGGAAAGAGATGGCACACTTATATTATGCTGTCCTCATTTGCTTAGGTAACTTGTGTTGTGGGGGAATGAGGGAAGGTAAATATTGGGCGATCATTAGTACCAACCACATTACCAGATCAAAAAGTAACTATGCCCATTAAAAAATTATGCATTAATTTTTGTACTTGAAAATTGATTTTGTAGGCTAATTTTAAGCTTTTTTTTTTTTTTTTTTTTTGCCAAACTGCGCCCCTTTTTAAGCTTATTTACTACTTTGTAGGAAACTTTTTTTTCTGCAGAGCAACACCTATTATTGTTGTGTCAGTGTTTCGGTTCTAAAAACATGTAAATATGTGGTTTATTATTTATCAGATAGTACCTTTTGCCAACAAGTTGTTACAGTAAGGATAGCCAGCATCTGACATTTCTGTTCTCTTATTTTACCCATTGTAATTTTCAAAATTTACATCAAGCAGGTATGCACTAGCACACACCATACACATTCGTTAACCAGTTATGCCACCAAAACCAAAATAAAACTCACTATTATAAACAAAAATTTAATAAAACTAAAAATTAAATATATCAACACAGTTTATCTGTTATAATGACATTGATTAAGATTGACATAATTTAAATGAATAATATTCATTGAAATTTAATTAAAATGTTTGTTAGAGTTATGTTTATGTTGGTATTTAGTGAGTATAGTATTTGAATAAGGCCAGCATAGGGCATATTCAGTGACGCTCCCCTGGAGAAGGCAGCTAGGCTGCCCTCCATCCATAAGCAGAGAGAGAGCTGCACACCCACCTAATCAATACTGGTGTGTACCTCGCCATTTGCCACGCCTGCCTAGCATTCCATTCTTTCCACACAAAGATAAACTGCGCTTAGCAACCATAGAGCAGGGCACTGGTTGCTTGATTTGTAAATATGCTTTTATCTGGTGTTGGAATATTCTACCTGCAATTATTAATTATTTTTGTATTTGCTTTTATTTAGTATAGTTATTTTAGGTGCCTTTTCCATGTGTCTTCTTCAGTCAAACGTAATATCGACTCGTGTAAATTGCTTCATAAAATAGCTTGAGCCGCCATTTGCTATAACTTGTTTTGAAGCACTGCGAATATTTTACGTTCCCAAGTTTAAGTTTGATTATTTCATTAAATATGAATGATTCTGCAAATAAATTATTTAGTATTGGTAGACAAACGTGATGTTAGTGAAGTAATTGTCCATGGATTGTCATACAACACATCAATCATGTTCAGGAGATGTGATTAGGATTACGAACTGTAAGTTTGTGTGTTTTATTAATAATGTATTTTGAAACAGGGTTTAAAATGTTTGAAACGTACATGGTGTAAAAAAAATCTGCCTTTAAATATTTTTTTGTAGTGTAAGAATATTTTATTTTATAGAAAAATACATGTGTGAGGTTAACTTGGCTGCAAATGTTTACATGTACCAAGTGCGTTTACTCCCATCTGTATGAACAGCCACATATTTATCACATTTGATTCTTTCTGTAAAGTTAAAAGTTTCCAAGTATTTATAACCTTAATGCTATTATTACGAGGAAATTTTCCACTGCTCCATCAAAACAATATGCAATCCAAAATGTAATTGTCTCGTAAGAAGAACCGCAAAGCAATACTGTCTCATGAAAGATGTTAAACTAAAGCCCCCCCCCCTTACATTGGATTCGTAGCATGTGTTTACAAACGTTTGTTTCTTCATTAACATAACATCTATGAGCAAAAGATATTTGGCTGTGCTACTTACACTTTACAATGAAGGTAATNCCTTACATTGGATTCGTAGCATGTGTTTACAAACATTTGTTTCTTCATTAACATAACATCTATGAGCAAAAGATATTTGGCTGTGCTACTTACACTTTACAATGAAGGTAATATTTGTATTTTGACTGTAATGTGTTCATATCTGCTCTTCAAATAATTTTAACCGGAACGCGTCTACCTTTTAAAACATTATTTTGTGAGTGAATTGGATCGTAACTTGAGTAACAGCAGGTTGGCAGGCGTATGTGGGTAAACATTGGTGACCTTGATGGAAGGGGTGAACAGTTGTGCATTCATGAGTGATGTCTAATTTTAGATTGCTTCTGCTTGGGAGTCGTACAGAAGTGGCAAAGAGAATTACAACAGTTGGTGACCTAAATAAGTGCAAAAAATAGTTTTCAACCTATTTCTTTCAAATTTTCTACAAAATTTATTAGTGTTCCCCAAAATAGTTTCTTTACGTAAACGGAATCGTTATTGCTGCGGTATTTTGTTGAGATTTGACTGTACACTCAAAAACACATCTAAATAATAATAATAATGCTACTTTTTATACTGAAAGTTCTTAAAGTTGGTAGACAAACATTTACTTATGCTGGACTTACAATGCCACGACGAGCTCGTTCCAGAAGTCCAACACAACATCTCAGTCCAACCATTTCCACCACCAATATTAGTTAAGTGTTTACAATACCCTGACAGTTTCTATCCGACAAGTTTTGAGTGACTTTCATAAAATCCTAGAATGGCTAGTAACTTCCTATACATTCTCTTTGGAATGCAAAGAAATCTCAAAACACTTTCCCCTCTTCTGCTTTCAAGACCTTGCTAAGAGCCACCCAAATCTCTTCACTCACTCACTTTCTCCTCTTGTTTTTGAAAACAGTGTATACAAAGGGGTTTTTTCTCGCAAAGTTATTTTTCCATGGTTATTTATTTTCGTCAACTCAACAGCCACTTCTCTTTCTGCTAGAAGATAACCAGGATTTACATATAAGTAAAATATTTTTAGAGTACAATGTACCACAGTAATAAAATCTGCAAAAAATTTTGTTCTGTAAGGTTGTTTTTTTTTTCTGCAGCCCGGTGGGTCCAACACAAATGAAAGTATAAATAGAATCTACTTTTGTTGGGCTGACCTTGCTTCTGATTGGCTGTTGAACATTTTTTGTCGGTGTCGGGACTGTGGATGTTCAACAGTTGGGTTGTAAATCCAACATTACATGTGAAAACTTGGTGGGTACGGAGTTATGTTGTGAAATAGCATTCACCCAGGCATTTAATCTTTCATCGTTTAAGGAAACTTAATTATGTGCACTTTTTAGTCAATGAGCGTAATTTGCAAGAGAGAGAGGAACCACACAAGTTAAACACCGTGGTGTATTATTACACAGACACCACAGTTTTCATTAAAAAAACTACTTGCCATATGTCTAAACTAACCAAGCTGCTAGCAATATTGACACTTTGTTCATTAGTTGTGACGTCACTAGCTTGGCTAGAAGAGGTTGTAAGGCCTTGAAGTTTCATGGTCACTGCCGTACCAGTTAAATTGATTGTAAGCTGGTTGCAAGCATTAACAATGAAACATTTGCATTTATAAAGCATTTAATCTACTATAATACAAATTGGGGTAAAAAAAACTTACGTTACTGATTCAGAACCACAGTAGCAAGAATTTGCAATCACCTACAAGCAGTCTGCAGTATGTTAGCAAATAGCACTGCAACCGCAAACACCAAACTGTAGCGTTTGCAGAATCTGCTACCAATTCCACCACAGAAATAAATATCCCCATTAAACTTTGTGGCTTTATGCTTGTTGCAAACGAAAATGATCACTGAAAATAAAACTTGATGATTACTGAAAATTAAACAGCACCACCAAAGAAATAGTTTCTTTTCCCAATAAAGCATTTATTTTTATCACTAAGAACTAAGAGCTATTTTTTGACTATCAAAATGTATCTTAATTTCTTCCCTGCGGAGATAATGTATGCATGTTATCATAGTTTTTTCTTACAATCGATCTTCCTCATATTTACATATTTCATGCAAAAATTGTTTATATATAGAGTTAATTATTTATTAAGAGTTACATTTTGGAGCATATTTAAGTTCAGTAACCTGAAACTCATCTTGCAAAAATGATGTACTGCACTTGGAGGTGCAAGCATTATTTGTTTGGGAATGGTTTGGTGTGTGATCATTGAAACAATTAATAGTCATTTCTATTATCTATATATGAAATTTAATTTGTGCTATTAGCTTTTCGACTTTGAAACTATTCGTATGTTAAATGTTTAACGTGAAAATTCAC
The DNA here is from genome assembly GCA_002778355.1 of Clitarchus hookeri. Taxonomy (NCBI): domain Eukaryota; kingdom Metazoa; phylum Arthropoda; class Insecta; order Phasmatodea; family Phasmatidae; genus Clitarchus; species Clitarchus hookeri. The sequence continues at coordinate 91,428 of NQII01003542.1, forward strand.
TATTCGCACACCCCTGTAGGAAACACAGTAATACTAAATGTAATATTTTATGCAGTTTTTTTTGGGGGAATTCAGTGTTATGTGAGACATGTTAAAAGTTAGGAACGTTTAGTTTAAAATATATTTGGGATAAAATTGTATTGCCAACTCTTCTACACTATATCCTATGTTAAACCTAACATTTGTGTACACGAGATGCTGGTTCAAGGTGCATTTTTCACCAAGTAGCATTAGTTTCTTAAGTGAAAATTAGATTGCCAGCTGTAGAATTCAGTTATTATGGCTACTGTACAAAAGTAATGTTTTCACTGTTCTTATCGCATTATACAATTTAAATTTTGAACTATGTCATAAGTTGAGATGAAAGAGAAATTGAGTGGCCATCATGGTGTAGCATTGCTGATTCTGGTGTTTGTTGTTTGCAGCGTACTTCTCGTGTGTGGTGAAGGTGCTGTACAACCTGCTGTACGTGCAGCTACTGGCGCAGCTGAGCTGCCGCATGACGGAGTCGGAACACTCCCGCTGGCAGGCCGGCACCCCAGGGGTCTCGTCCCTCGAGGCAGCGCTCAGCCTCGTGGTCCAGCACCTCGACCACAGCCAGATCTACCTGCAGCGTGATGCCGTGCAGGCCGCTGCTCTGCAGCTCACGCCACAGCAGCTCGAGCTTGAGGTACATACATTGCTCCCAGCGAGGCAGAGAGATGCATCTTATTGCCTTATACTCTCCTGCTGACAAAGGTGGTGAGGTGTTCATAGCCTTGGTTCATGTTATGTGACTTGCAGAATAGTTTACCAGAAGAAGAGTAACCACATTGCAATGATGTAGATTAGTGATTGCCTAATGTCCAATAACCGATATTGGCTGTTGGGATAATTAGTACATTTTCTAATATTCACTATTGGTTAATTTTGCAGATATAGTAGAACCTTACTAATATAACCCCTCGCAGTTTCCACAAATAAGGTTGTTATGACAGATTGGTTACTATAGACATTTTTGGGGATTATGGAGCAATTTTGACCCACCACTAACCCTTTTACATAAAAATTTGTAATTTGTTGCAATTTTTTGCATGAAGTCCGTGTTCAGTCATTTCTAGCACAAAAATGACACATTTTTTAAATTAAATATAAATTCATTTTTTCTGAAAAAATGATACTTAATATACTTATTGAACACAAATTCTCATCAAAAGTTGTATAAATGGGGTTCATATCGGTTAAAGATGCAGATGAACTAGTTTGTTAGAAAAATAAGATAATTCATAGGGGCACTTGTTTTTCGCAAGACACGAAATTTGCTTTAGTAATTTGAAATTGCAAAATAAGTCTTTGCTAAAACACTGAATAATTGTGTTAGATTCATGTATGAAGCAGTAAAAACATAGATGGTTCGAGCGATCTATTCCGAAAGTATGGGTTGAATTGATTGCTAGTTGAAACAATATTCAATAGTGTTGAATGAGACTTAAATTTACAATGGCGTTTTCTTAGGTTATCGGAAAAATTTTGCTTCAAACTTGATGTTTACGTTTTTGTTACGGCAATATAAGTTACTAAGGGAGAATTTTATGTTTGTCATAACATCAACGTTGCAGTGTGCAATTACATTACAATACAAATATTAGCATGACGCTAGGCTGTTTAATGGGCTGTGTACGCCCCACAGTTGGGAGCCAATTTAACTTGACGCTAGACTGTGTATTTAGGCCCCACAGTTGTGCACCAAATTAACTTGATGTATGATACACTAACTAGCGTTGCGCCCCACGTCCGGGCGCCACTTTAACTTGACGTATTTAGGCCCCACAGTTGGGAAGCCGCTTTACTTGACGCTATATCGCCTCTGTGGAAGACAGAGTGGCTTATAGTGTCGTTAACGTCCCCAG
>NQII01003542.1:94321-127248 GCA_002778355.1 Clitarchus hookeri
TCGCTCTATAATTCCTAAACCGTCACACGACAAGCATATGCATGCCAAACATATGAACTCCAACAATACATGTCAAATAAGTATCACGCGCCAATTTTAAAAGGTAGACATGTTCTGTAAAAATTATTTCTCAGAACTGCAGATGTGAACATAGATTACCTTTAAAACACTGAATCTTTATTATAAAACTTATTTTTTGTCTGCAATAGAAGAGCTTGAGCTTGAGCTCTGGAACGTTTTAGTAGGCTCGCTCGGGTTCGGCTTAAACTAAAAATCCCAGGCTCGCAGACCTCATATCTGCAACCTCTTTTGTCACCAATCAGCTACAAAAACTTTAACATTGGATGCTGCCTGCATTTTTCTAAAGAAAAATTCAGTATTTGGTGGGCTCTTAAAAAAAATTGTAGTATATTTTAACCACATATTAATTTATATTAATAAATTCTGAATAAAACAGTATCACAAAAGCGTATCTGTGACCTTTGTCATCCGTCAATTACAAAAAGTGTAACATTTGCGAGTTAATTTGAAGGCTTCCCTGCAGTTGATGGCATGTGGAAAAAAAACTAAGCATAATAAGTTGTCAACAAACAGTAATCAAAACCCAAGAGAAATGAAAGTCTAATAACATAAGCAAAGTTATAATACTAGCAAAGTTAGAAGACAAGGGAGCTAAAGCACACAATGGCAGGAGACACACTGAGGGTAGTCGCATCACATGCGGAAACATTTGACTGCCTGAGGGGTGGGCAGAGTCGATATGGATTGGCTAACTCTGGGTGGTGGAGGCCTAGGTGGGTGGTACCTATTTTTAGATATGGGTTGGCCAGGCCCATACAGGGTTCACTAAGAGAAACTTAATGCATAGTAACTGAAGAAAGTGCAAAAAATTTATTTTTCAGAAATTTTCCCTGAAATTTTATACTTTTTTGTATAAATATTTTACAGTTCCTCAAAAAAACAAGTAGTTATAGAATGATGTTCACTTTAAATAGTGTTGATATAGAGGAGTTCTACTATACTATCTGTAATCACTTTAAAATCACAATATCATATTGGTGATCCTCAATTTTATGAATACAGTATTCCCAATCCCAGTTTCAATTATTCTCTTTTTTTTTATATACAGTTTCCTCAACCACCATTTTCCATTTCTTTGAAAATGAGTTTTTGTGGCACAATGCAATTATTGACCCCACTTTTTTTGTCACTGCAGTGTAAAGCAATACATACAGTAAACTCTTGATTCTATGACCTTTCATGGTTCCCAGGAAAAGAGTTGTTATTTCAAAGGGGTTTATTGGAAAGACCTTTGCAATTAAATTATTTTTCACAGTTCCCCAAAAAAGGGTTGTTATTTCGAGAGGGTCGCTATTCCAGGGGCCGTAGAATCGAGAGTTGACTGTACTGCCCCGGAGGCTCGACAGGTGTAGAGGGAGGAAGGTTAGTAAGCATTCTTTGTCTTGTCGCTGACACCCTCCCTTTCTTGGTGGTCCATAAAAATGGCTTGAAGTCAATTTTTCACTAGCCCACGCAGTTCATTTATTCACAATAAATGCCACATACACTTTTAGATACTTTAAGATCGTATATACAAGACTGTCTTTCATTTGGTTAACTTCTCTGCATTTTAAAGTGAAAAGTAATATTTTACAAAAAAAAGTTTAATTTTTGAGGCAGAAGCAAATAAATGCAGTTATTAGATTTGTTTCTTTACGAATTTCAATAATTATTTGTTTAAAACCATAATCTTTGCACTTGCAAGGAATTTCATGGCACTCTGGCTCGCTGCTTGTGCATTATTTGGCGACAACAGAGTATCTTATTTGCTCTTTGAGGGTGCAGGTTTACTTTTAAAAAATGTGTATCTATTGAAATAAATAATACTTCAATAACACATTTTATGATTTTCCCAATCAGACACATTGTATCATTCTTTGTTTGTACTCACCGGCACCGGCTCTAGCATGACGTCCAGTCTTCTGACATGGTGAATTGCTGCAAGTATGTAAAATGGCCCCTGGAGCAAGAAAAAAGTTACGGAAGTGTACATTTCTCACAGAAACTGTGATGACCTTCTGAAATTAATATGTTTGCATGTAGCACCTGACTTCTATGTGCTCTCATGAGCTACTATGTCCTAAACTATTATGAAAATGGCTTAAAATTGCAGAATTCATGCCTCAGAAAAATAAATTTTGCAGGTTTTTATAATTAAATTTAGATTTTTTACTTTTCAATGTTATGTCAACAAATATGTTGATTTTTCCTTCTTTATCTTCTCATTTTAAATTTAATAAAAATCAGCTATGTTTTGTTTATAGGATTTCTTCATTTTTGTCACTCTATAAAATTAATAAAACTGAAAGTATATTAAAATTTCAAAAAGTGGTGGTCTGAAATCCAACCTTACACCATAGTTTTAGATTAACATAATTTTCGTTAATGGAATAGATTTTGCAGAATCTTTTGCATCATGAACCCTGATTTCACAGCTCTTAGTTATATGTATCACACCCTCTCAAGTCTTACAGGTTAAGTTGTAATTATAAATTTTTTTTTTCCTGTGTTATGTTTTATTTAAAGATGAAAACAAAGAATAACAGAGACAAAGTAATTTGGATTAATTTTAAAACTTTTTCCTCTTTTACATTTTCTTAAGTTTTCCTGCTTTGGGCATTTTTTTTTTTTACTTTGTACCCTTGAAAAGTGTAAAAAAAATGGGTTTTACTGTATTCATAACTTTTTGGGTAGGTGAGGGGTAAAGTTAATTGGGGTTTTTTTTTTTTTTCCTAAGGTTGTAGTTTCAGTAGTCAGGAATCTGTGATAAGAACTTTTAAGATGTTAATGGTTTTCTTTCTTTTCAAATACATTCTGGAAATGCAGTTGGTTGTTATTTTTTATGCAANCACCTGACTTCTATGTGCTCTCATGAGCTACTATGTCCTAAACTATTATGAAAATGGCTTAAAATTGCAGAATTCATGCCTCAGAAAAATAAATTTTGCAGGTTTTTATAATTAAATTTAGATTTTTTTACTTTTCAATGTTATGTCAACAAATATGTTGATTTTTCCTTCTTTATCTTCTCATTTTAAATTTAATAAAAATCAGCTATGTTTTGTTTATAGGATTTCTTCATTTTTGTCACTCTATAAAATTAATAAAACTGAAAGTATATTAAAATTTCAAAAAGTGGTGGTCTGAAATCCAACCTTACACCATAGTTTTAGATTAACATAATTTTCGTTAATGGAATAGATTTTGCAGAATCTTTTGCATCATGAACCCTGATTTCACAGCTCTTAGTTATATGTATCACACCCTCTCAAGTCTTACAGGTTAAGTTGTAATTATAAATTTTTTTTTTCCTGTATTATGTTTTATTTAAAGATGAAAACAAAGAATAACAGAGACAAAGTAATTTGGATTAATTTTAAAACTTTTTCCTCTTTTACATTTTCTTAAGTTTTCCTGCTTTGGGCATTTTTTTTTTACTTTGTACCCTTGAAAAGTGTAAAAAAAATGGGTTTTACTGTATTCATAACTTTTTGGGTAGGTGAGGGGTAAAGTTAATTGGGTTTTTTTTTTTTTCCTAAGGTTGTAGTTTCAGTAGTCAGGAATCTGTGATAAGGACTTTTAAGATGTTAATGGTTTTCTTTCTTTTCAAATACATTCTGGAAATGCAGTTGGTTGTTATTTTTTACGCAANACTTTTAAGATGTTAATGGTTTTCTTTCTTTTCAAATACATTCTGGAAATGCAGTTGGTTGTTATTTTTTACGCAATTTGGTTCAAGTGGGAAAGTTAATATGATGGGGTTAACACAAATGTCTGGAGGCATGCCTTGTACTGCGCAATGCCCCTTTAAGCAATGTTCAGCAATGTGAAATCAGCAGCACCATGCTATGTCCATATTTAGGAATGCTGGTGGCACAGTGTAAGTGAGGAGTGGGTGGGGGTGATGAGAGTGGTTTTGATAGCTGAGGGTGCCAGCCGTCACCTCACAGATGTAAACCAGCTGTCACAATGGATGGACGTAGGACCGCATTTGCTGTGTTTACAATGACTAAAAGGTAACATAATGGATTCTGCAACGCTGTTCTCATAGTCTGTCTCGTTCATATTGGCTGTTCTCATAGTCTGTCTCATTCATATTGCAACTGTTTTGTGTGTCTGCTGTTTAAAGTGCGTGAACTGCATAACCATCAATAAATCTCAAAGGAAAATTTCCAATATTTCATTTTTTTTTTTGNCTGTTTAAAGTGCGTGAACTGCATAACCATCAATAAATCTCAAAGGAAAATTTCCAATATTTCATTTTTTTTTTTTTTTTGTTTGTTTACAAACTGGTTTTTTATGCTTCTATTCATCGACTGGGTCAGCCAAGCTGAACTTCAGTCTTCACTTTGTTTTGATAGCTGCAACTTTACAACATGTAAAACAGTGTTTTGGCAATAAAAGTAACGTATATTGGTGACCAGTTTGAAAGTTTCCTTGCTAATCACAAATATGCTTGTATTGTTCTGTGATTTGCTATATTGACTGGTACCACAGAAAATGCTGTTACAAGAATGATCTGAGAAATTATGTTAATACAGTCAGCTTTCGTTTCTAAGACTCCTGAAGTAGTAACCCTCGCGAAATAACAACCCTTTTTTTGGGGAACCATAAAAAAATTATATTGAAGATGTTTTTCCAATAATGACCTCTTTGGAATAATAACACTTTTCCTGGGAACATGAAAGGTCTTGGAATCGAGAATTTACTGTACAGTTGTTTCAGTATAAAATACTTTACTTTGAACTAAAGTACATCTTTCAAATTACTAGCATAAGTAATAACATTAAGTATATATTCAGTATAAAATAATTTTCAGTGTTAAGTATAAAATTTCAAGTCTGCTTGTGTACTTTCTTTCGAGATTCTACTGTATTCTTCATAGACCAACTTTCTCTTTACTGTTGGTTAGTGATGGGTGAGCTTGATTTTTACAGGTTCAAGTCGAGTCAAGTTGAGTTCAGTATAAAATTTTTGAGTTAAAATCGAGTTTCCACCATAAACGTAAATGTGTACCTATGTACATGTATAACACCTGCACTGTATAATTTCCTTATAGTGACAGTTTACCAAGGAAAAAGTTTGGGACTAATTTATACCAATGAGAATGATTCTTTGCCTGGGTAAGTAGGGATTGCAATCCAGAAAATCGGATCCGGTATTCCAGCGGATCCGGCATCACTAAACGTTTACCGGATCCGGTATATTGGTACCGGATCCGGTGATAGCAATTTTTGGCAAAATAATTGCGCTGTTGCATGAGTAGGTACTTTAAATGCGTGCGCGTGCGAGTAGTTCGACGCTGAGTTGCTCCACCACGCCACGTCGCGCCCCGTGCTCAGTCCTAAGTATCATTTGATTATTTGACTCGCTCGAGTCAACAAATGTGTGTTTTGTTTTGTTGCGCTGCTTCGTCAAAATGTAAGTAAATAGACATTTTTTCTTGTATCCACGCGAGCACTAATGATTTAAGATTTAGGATAAAATGAAAAATAAACCGCGAGAGTATCCGCTAAAAAGTGTTTTATTTAAATAGACATTGTTTTTACTCAGTTGATAAATGAATTATGTTTACGTTATGTTCCACTACTTAAATAGATATAGGATCTGACATAAAATTTAGTGACCTTGAATGGTCAAAAATGACTTGATTGACAGTTTGCAGCCATTTAAATTGACTGTAGAGGCCCTATGCAGAAGAGATTTGACCCTGTTAACTGCTGAAACAACACCAAAATTTGTTTTAGAGAAGTTGCTCACTCATGACACAGTGTTAAGTACTGAATTATCTGAAGCACTACGTACAAGGATTAAAGAACGCCGCACTGTAGCAACGGGAATATTAATATACTTACAGAATCCAAAGAAATATCACGAAGATACAAACCGAGCTGATGATACATTTACTATGCCAAAGAAAAAAGTCATACGATTAGAAATGATAAATTTTTTAGAAAGACTTATTCAAGATGATAACTGTAACGAAAACATGGAAGAAATAGTAGAGAAGAACTTAGATTCACCATCACTGAAAAAAGATTTGACATTACAGGAAGAATTACAATTACAAATCCAGCAAGAAACGACGTGTTATACCATACATACTAAAAAAGAGAAAGATTTTGATAAAGTACTAAAAAAGGAAATGACTGCATTTGAAAGTGAAGGAGTTCGAGGAGAATACTTGTCTGCTATTCATGATTATTTGCTGACAATAAAGCCGACAAGTGTAGAAGCTGAAAGGGCCTTTTCGGCCGCAGGCTATATTTGTAGCTCTATTAGAAGTCGACTGGCAGATGACACAATTAACACTATTTGTTTTCTACGATCCTTTTTTCTGTCATAAATATAAGAATGAGACTTGTTAGCATTCTCAAATACTTGATTATTGTGATCTTAGTAAATTACGTAAGGTTAATTATGTTAGGTTTTATAAAGTTACTTACTAAAATTGATCTATCTGTGAAAGTGAAATCTAGGAAGACTGAACCACCCATTATGTGTCGTTAAAATTTAACTAGTTACCTACACTGTACTAGATTTTAATTGTTTGCTCGTTGTCTAATTTTAACATCAGAAATAAAGTTAATTTTATATACATGTTTTTTTTTATAAATTACCTATAACTACAATACACTCAATTAACTCATTAACAGTTCATTTCAGCGGACCGAAAAGGGAAAATCATCCTGATTTGATCAATCCAGTAGGACCCGGCCGGATCGATGCGAATCCGGTCGGATCCTGTCAGATTGAAAATGACGCCGGATTGCAATCCCTATGGGTAAGTGATTCACAACGCTACTTTTTCCCTCTCGCCAATGAGTGAATGAATGTGGTAGGAATGGTAATAGTAGCTGCATCATGCTGATAGGAAAAAAATATACGCATTTTACCGCATATAAGTAGCTTGCGCTTATAGGTCGCACCCTTGTTTTCAAATGGTGTTAAAAAAATATACATTTATTGATTATAAGTCGCGTTCATCTTTGTGGTTGTACACGGCCTGCGCCACGGATGGCTGATGCACTCAACCTTGGCAAAGGTCGTGTGGCAGCTGTGTCCTTGCAAGTAAGTGGTTTTGCCAAGCGTAGCTACAGGCCTACAGCGCAGTAACAGTGCGCCGCAAGTTCGTTGGACGTAGTTCGTTTAGAGCGTACAGAGATAGCGCTCCAGATGCTGCCTTGACTGCCAGAATTTATATATATTCATTGGAAAAAAGAAATAACTTATAAACATGTAATTTAATTTGAAGTAATATTTTTACATAAAAAATTTTGTCAAGTTTTCTTTTTATATATTTTAGGTATTTCTAACGATGTATGTTAAAAGCAAAAACCTAACAACCATTATCTCTGCAGTGTATCTTTGAAAGTTTTAAATAAACGTGCAAAATACAGAAAGGCATTTGAATAATTCCGTTACGTAATTCCCTTCACAATCCTTAACAGAAAAATAAATTTTAAAACAATTGAATGAAATAAAAGGAATAGATTCTTGCAATACGATAACTGACAAAATAATTTATTATTCTTGAAAGCTTCCTGTGGATTGTACAGAGATAGCAGCACATTAGTGTTGGTTCTTGGGTGCCAAATGTTAGCCTTGATGTACAGATCTTTCTCTTATATTGTCTTTGCATTGCACCTAGTGTTGCTTTGATGTTGTGGGAGTGAAGAAGTGCGACAGAGTTTTGTGATGGAAAAGCTAAGTACCTACACCGCAGGTTTCAAACTGAAAGTGATTTTGTTCACCGAAGAGTATGGAAATCTAACTGCGGGCCGTGAATTCGGAGTAAATGAAAAGGTAGTGTGGGGCTGGAGGAAGCAGAAAACAGAACTTAGTAACACAAACCTGAAGAGAAAAGCATTTCGGGGTGCTAAACAAGACAAGTTCCTGGAAAGGAAATTGATGCATATGTGCAGGAGACATGGAATAATGGATGTGCAATTTGCTACGAAATGCTGCAAGTAAAGACTCAGCAAATCACGCAAGAGAAGAAAATCGATAACAGTCGCTTTAAAGCTTTGATTGGCTGGTTCTAGCATTTTATGAGATGCAATAATTTGTTAATGCAAAGGAGAACATCAATTTGTCAGAAACTGCCCTGCTGATTATACTGACAAGGTACCACAAGTTTGTTATCGAGAAGAGGAAAACCACAGCATATTGGTTTTCACAAATCGGCAATGCTGACTAAAAGCAGTTTTTTTTTTCTTCTTCTTTTTTCGGAATGCCAAGGAATTCTACAATTGCTGAAATAGGACCCTCGAGTGTAATGGTAAAAACAACCGACAACGAAAAATTACAATTTACAGTGATGTTCGCAATAACAGCAGACGAGAGGAAATTGCTGCCATATGTAATTTTCAAACGAAAAACGCTGCCAAAAGTAAAGTAGACAATCTACACCGTTTGTATGGAGAATGGATTGTCAACAGGAAGACTGAAACAGCAGTCGCCGGAACAAATATGTGAGTGGGTTGCAATGAGTTGGTCCCTCATCTTGGTGAACTAATTGCTAAAAGTTTTAAGCATACAGGAAAATCAAATTCGCTCGATGGAATAGAAGATGTGCAGAGTGATAGCGATGTTTCAGCANGCGACATGTGCAGAGTGATAGCGATGTTTCAGCAAGCAGCAGCCATAGTGGAAGTGGCCATTCTGATTCTTCAGACGACGATGATGATGTGTAAACTTGGTAAGTTTCACTATCCTTCACAGTAATATTGTTTCTAAATGAAGTTTAAACTGGTTTCCTATGTAATTTATATTCATTCAAGCTATTTTTTTCTTGCAGGTCCAGCTATATTATATTATGATGGGGACAAACACAATTTTTTCTGTAGATACTTAGAACTAATTATTAAGTGATATTTTTCAAATGTGTACTTTTTAGTTTGTAAGTAAAGTTAACCTTTGTTGAAATTTCATGCTATTTTTTTTTTCCCAGCACCTTAATTATTTTTGTCACTTATAGGTTGCACCCCTAGTTTTCAATAAAAAAATTTTAATAAAGTATGGGACTTATATGCGATAAAATACGGTAACTGTTACCATGCTGCCGGGTGAGCGGACAAGCAGTACACATTTGTTTTTGTTATCTAATAGTTGCTCTTTTTTTATGAAACGCATGTTTTTAAAACCGTAATTATATGAGAAAAGTAATCACAAGTTTACAGCTATGCACATTTCTTCTGAAGGGGTGACATGCCATGAGACAAAGGTTTTTCATGTTGAAGTACAGTACGTCCTGTGGTTGTATGTTGTGTCGTGCTGAGACTGTACCTGTCAACCTAGACAAGTTACCCATCCCCTTATCTGATGTCAACCAGTGTGGTAGCAAAGAGGAAGTACTTCACTGTGAAGCAAAATGACCCAAGTCACGAATATAATGCCCACCTGATTGTATCACAGCCGAAGATCACAAACGCCAACCAAGTGTCAAAGCATGTAGCCGAGTTATGGTTTTCATTCCAGCGCAGTTTAGCAACGTAAAATCATTATTTTGCGAGACACAAAAGGTGATTGTTAGGTGCGAATATTTGTTGTTTATAACCTAAAAGGACTGTGACTCGACTAGCACGTTCAGTTCAATGTCTGCTGTAAAAAAACTTGACTCGAGTGATGAGTCGATNATCACAAACGCCAACCAAGTGTCAAAGCATGTAGCCGAGTTATGGTTTTCATTCCAGCGCAGTTTAGCAACGTAAAATCATTATTTTGCGAGACACAAAAGGTGATTGTTAGGTGCGAATATTTGTTGTTTATAACCTAAAAGGACTGTGACTCGACTAGCACGTTCAGTTTAATGCCTGCTGTAAAAAAACTTGACTCGAGTGATGAGTCGATCTTAGTTGACTTGACTCGACTCAATTTTTCGAGACTCGACCCATCACTACTGTTGGTGTGCATCAGCTTATCAATCCTAAGTTGTGCCTGGGAAGGAAACAGAACACACCAAAGCACTGATCTGATCCTCGTACTGCGAGAGGCATCCTACAACAACCTCTTATCACAGTGTGTCTTAAACCACTGTCCTGACATATGCTGGATGGTAGGCGATTCCAGATGTCTGAATTGTTCGTGTCCCTGTTAACTTCATTGTGGGATGTGTAACGAGTGTGTAATGGTATCCATTGCTTAACCACTGGCACTGCTCTACATTCCACCCTTCAGGGGCCCACCTATCTGGCTCTTGAACTGCTTTGCAGTACGATTGATACATACATTTTAAAATAAAACTATTAAACATTCTTCCATTCTGCTGATCTATGAAAAGATCACACACTTTATCAGACGGGGCCTGTTGAGTGCTTTCAAGAAATCATGTACACTAGACACACCATTTCAGAGTACTCGAAAATAGCTAAAAATAGCTTTTACAAAGTGCTGTATGCATCAAATACATAAAAAAAAACTACTCGAGGACCTTGCATTGAACCTTCCTACATATTTTGACCAGTAAAATAATAGGGTCAACATTGAAAGTCCCATAGTTACATTGCAGCACGACAANAAAGTCCCATAGTTACATTGCAGCACGACAAGAACACTGCACACCAATTCAGAGCCTTGCACTTAGCAGCGATGGTGTACTTTATGCACGTGGTAGTGTCGCCCTTATTGCTCCCATGCTTCTCAGCCTGAGATGCAGATAAAAGCTCCAGGTAAGCGGGACCCTTCTTGCACAGTTTGTGTGTCTATAACATATGCTAGTACACAAACCACTCTTTGGTAGAATTAGTTTTCTGTCAGGCACGCTTCACCTCTGACCAAGAATGTAATGGTGCTACATGTGCCATCATGTTTATGTGGTTGGACAGGTGCAACACCTGTGCCTGCCGTTCCTGCGCCTTGCCGCACTGCTGCGCCACCACCTGTACGACCAGTCGCTGCCCGAGGTGATGACCCCGCAGTCTGAGTTTGTGCGGCTGGTATACTACCTGGAGCTAGTGACGGAGGGCATGGACTGGAGCCGCTTCAACGCAGCAGTTGGCCTCAGCTGGGCAGGGGACGGCCATGCACTTGTGCGCGGCTGGTGTGATCAGTTTGTGGCATTTGCGCGCCAGCATCAGAATGCAGCATGCTCCTTGCTGGAGGACCACCACATCTCCTGGCACCAACCGCGACTCATGCGCCTGCCGCACGACTATGACAAAATATTTCAGGTACTGCTCACAGCATGTCCATTTTCTATTACTGCAGTAACAATTTTTAATAAGAGAATTGAAATAATTTATTTTTAGTATTACACTTTGTTACAGTGATGAACTAAGCTGTTCCAGCTATATTAAGTGTCATAATTTTCATAGGTTTGCAATTTTGCAATCTATAGGTGTCTTCAAAATTATTGTGTACCATATTTTGCTGTTTACATTTTCTTCATCATAGGATTTAATGTTTGTTTTGGGTCCATTCATTCTAGAAACAAAATGATTAAATCTTTATGATTGTTTAACAAACACAATCTTAATTAATGTTATAGGCACTTTGTAAACTTAACATATTCAGATACTGGAAAAATGAAAAGTGCTGAATTTCCTAAATATCTAACTACAAGGCCAACATAAAACAGTATGTTTAGTAGCTAATTGTTGATGTTGCAGTATTATCACCGTCGGCAGTGTGGACAGTGCAATCTGGTGCCTCGCGAGGCCAGTGTGTGTCTGCTATGTGGCACACTCGTGTGCCTCAAGGAGACCTGTTGCAAGCATAATGTTTGCGAAGCCGTGCAGGTTAGCTTCTTTCAACCATACAACTTTTGTACCTTTTATTTTTTGTGAGCAAAGAGCAACAGGACAACACTGTTAGACCAAAGTTGTCTTTGCTTATAATATAAATATGTTTTAAAATAAAAGTGAATAGTACATACAGACAAATATTGACAAAATTATCCCTGTAATAACAATTCTCTCAAAGTTAAGACCTTTTTTTTTTTTGGGAACTATAAAAAATTTAGTTAAAATATTGGAAAATTTGAAGGAAATAGGCTGAAAACTAAGTTTATTGCATTTATTTTTGTTACTGACCATTGTGATTCTCTTTGCCACTCCTGTACAACTCCAAGAGGAAAATATCTAAAAATATACACCACTCAATAATATATAACTGTCCGTCCCTTCCATCAAAATTCCCAGTGTTTACCCATGTGTACCTGCCGGCCTGTCATTGCTCTAGTGACGCTGTAGAGTTGCCTAGCCGAGAGACCATCCTTTGTTAGGCCACATAATAATTAGGTGTGTGCGAATATTCTAATAGTTTCAAATATTAAGTTACGAATTATTCACGTTCAAGCTTTGAATATCTTCTGCAAAAATTGTGAATAATTTACATGCCAGTGTAAAGTATTTTTGATTTGCTTGGCATGACATGCCTACTCATTTCTGTTCNAAATTGTGAATAATTTACATGCCAGTGTAAAGTATTTTTGATTTGCTTGGCATGACATGCCTACTCATTTCTGTTCATTTAAACTTTTATTCCATAGTTATTAGAGCTCAAATGTTACTAATCATGATAACTGGCCATTTTTATAAATTTTTTCCATTTTTTCAATCCCCCCTCCGTCCCTAACCATGAGGGTTGGGTGAGCACCACCCCCCGCAATACATATTCCCATTCTTGCCCCTTCCAATTCCTTCNAAATTGTGAATAATTTACATGCCAGTGTAAAGTATTTTTGATTTGCTTGGCATGACATGCCTACTCATTTCTGTTAATTTAAACTTTTATTCCATAGTTATTAGAGCTCAAATGTTACTAATCATGATAACTGACCATTTTTATAAATTTTTTCCATTTTTTCAATCCCCCCTTTGTCCCTAACCATGAGGGTTGGGTGAGCACCACCCCCCGCAATACATATTCCCATTCTTGCCCCTTCCAATTCCTTCNGTCCCTAACCATGAGGGTTGGGTGAGCACCACCCCCCGCAATACATATTCCCATTCTTGCCCCTTCCAATTCCTTCCCCCTTCCCATTGAGGAGATGTTCAAAATATGGGGTTTGTTTAGCCACTTAAGATATACGTTCACGCATTGTTTCCGCCCTGTTTGTGCTAGGAACTTATGGGGGTCGGGGGTGTTTTGTTGCTTTCTACATTTCATAATTCACTGTTTCCACATGTTTTGGCCTAGGAACTTGAAATTTGGTACCAAAACTTTTTCTAAGGGTGGCGCCCTACCTAAGGTGCCCCCCCNGGAGCTGGCAGGTTTTGGAACCACGATCATGGGGCAAAGAGCAAGTCTAGAGCAGCTAATAAAGAAGTTGTGAGAACTACTCTGACCGTACTGTTGTCTAGTGGAGTCCTGAAGGGATGGGGTAAACACTTGCAAATGGAATCTGTATGGGGGTTTGAAGCAAGCTTCACTGCTAGTATAGCTCGGAGACATCGAGAGAGCAGAGAGCCCTAGCACGGCAGTGGTAGGGCGAGCTGCTGAGTTTTCAAGGCAGAGGTAATGTGATGAAACTGGTGTTCTGGGGGCTTGTCCAGCCTTAAATACTGTTAACAGCATCCCTTCAGGCTANAGAGGTAATGTGATGAAACTGGTGTTCTGGGGGCTTGTCCAGCCTTAAATACTGTTAACAGCATCCCTTCAGGCTAGCTTCGTTCAGCTGGTTAGGCAAGGGCGCAAGATTGACGTGCGTATTTAATACCACTGGAAGTGTATCAGTCGTCTTCTCTCTGGTTTGTTCCTTGGGCGGTTGCCGTGACGTCTCATGGACTGAGTTGAAGTTGGAGACACAAAAAAGGTATTGCCAGCTTCGCGTCATGCGTCAACGTACTTTGCAACTAATCCAATTGCATCGGGCTGCCTGCTGCAGCAGACAGGCTTCACACTGGTACTCCAAGCCATCTGTAAACCTAGGCTCATCATTTCATCCTAGGCATCTGTAATGATACTGGGCTCGGCAGTGCCCACACTAGATCAAATACTGGCCTTTGCCAGGGAAGGTGGCTAGCTGGCATCTTCTGTTAACTGTATCCTTGGACTCGGTGTTCATTGCGGCAGCCTCGCCTAGGTTGATTAAATTCTCCCCTCCTTTGGACATGGCTGGGGTTAAGTTGAGCGCCACAGGATGTTTCAAGACTCCCTGAAGTCTTATACTTATAGCTATTGCTAGCTTAGCTTGTTCTCTTATTTCAGGTTCGTGCTGATCTCTTTCTGTAAGTCTAGCACAGTTAAATTAGCTGTGGCACCACATTGGGCGCCACAAAAAACCCTTTTAACCCTTAACGCGTGATGGCAAGGAAGCAGAACATTTCGCCAGGAGGGCTTTTGTTTGCGCAGTCAGGCGCGCAGGCTCAGGGCGGACTCTACTGAGCATCTGTATAATCAGTCAATGGCCTATCATTGGTCCCTGGAAGACGTGATGCGTGACGGCCTAGGAAATAGGACGTCACGTTGAAGTAGGGTACTTTTGTTTCTGCGTAAATCAATTGCACAGGTAGGAGGCAGACTCTTCTGTAGAGGTGTATGGATTGTGGCTCATCAGCCTCGCACAGGTCCNGACTCTTCTGTAGAGGTGTATGGATTGTGGCTCATCAGCCTCGCACAGGTCCCTTATTAAAGTCTGTGAGTGCAAGGTGGTACCTCCGGGCGTTGGGAACACGTAGTAACACTGGCGTAGTTTCCCATCGGCAGTTGCTGACTCGGACCTGCTTTCTTCTGCTTCGGCTGCAGCAGGCAGCTGGGTAGGCTGTCTTGGGTGTCACCTTACTGTGGTTGAGGTGATGACTGGCCGGCTGGAACGTGGTTAACTAGTGCTGGGGTCCCACTGGTGACATGCTGATCGAAGGGAACCACTCCCAGGGGAGAGTGTACACCTGGTGGAGTAATTCGATGGCGGGATGGGCAGCTCCGGTAACCCTAATTGGGAGGCCAAAGAGGATGACGGAGAGGGTAGTAGAGTGAGGCTTTACTAGGTGTCGGGCAGCTTGTGCTCTCTCCTGGGGGGATACATAGCTGAGGGCTGGTATACATTGATTACTTAGGGGGTGGTGATGTAAGAATAGCAGCTGTTCCCCTTGAGTTCCTCCTGCTCCTTCGTCGGTGGGTGAATAGACAGGAAAGTTGCTACGGTTCATCCCTTAGAGAGTGGCAGGTAACAACACTCCTAGCTTGAGATTACACCAGAAGTACCTGGGTAAAGCCTCATCAGACCTGGTACCCCTTCCGGCAAGTTTATACACTGTGGAGGAAATGGGTTAGCTGACTTAGTTTGCCCAGATGCTTTGAGTGTCTTTCTAGTGGTTGAGGCTCTACTGTACATGCACACCAGGTACCTTCACGTACATGGTCCACAGTATGGGTGGCAGTCTACTTTGTGGTGTGCGCGACGTATGTGAAGTCCGGGTAGGGGTTGCCCGCAGTCCTACTCTACGTCGGAAACTGTTGCCAATTCACGGTCCCTTGCCACTCCCTTCTAGGGTGACGTCCACTAGGTTGGGGAAAAGGCACACATTCACTTCAGAACAAGGAAAGAGAGAATTAAGCTAGATTACGTGTTTTATTCTCTCGAGAATAGAACACTGTGACCTGTACTACCACCTACCTCTACACACACTAGGTGTTCAATGGACTTTGCATTAGAGCAAGACAGGTGAAAGGGCCTGTTGGCTTGAGGAACCTGGCTTGAAGAGTGGTCAAGAGCAGACAATTTAAGTAGCCGTGAAAACAACTGAACCCTAATTGTGGCTTGTAGTCCTGAAAGGACCCAGGTACCAAGTGTGGTGTACGTGTCAGGTGTGGTTATTCTTGACGGCAAGTGTCGGGTGTAGTGACGACTCTTCAGTCGCTCTGGTAGAGAAGGCGTCTGTGAAGAAGGCTGGTACAACTCTGGAAGCTTTCAGGAGAGTCCTCAGGAGGACTGTGGCTGTTAGTAGAGAGCCTCAGCACGACTGATGCAAAGGCTTGCAACGTGAACAACTGGCAGTGTTGGCTCCTCAGGGAGGAGGAGTTGGCAAAGTACTAAGCATTGGGTGGTGCTAGATCGAGCTGCCTCGCCGCAACTCACGTTTCCACCGGGCACACTGAGTTATATTCTAATGGCTAGGGGGTTCATTCGTGTCTCAGGTGCTTCGGTTATCTACGGCCACCACAATTCGGGTTCGGGTCAGGCGCTGACTGCTGGCATCTCTCTGCGAGGTGGCGGCAGGATGGTTTGGCCGCTGTGCGGGCGGTATTTGCCACTTGCTTAGGGTCAAACTCTTGCATGCCGGCTGCTTCTTCTCGTCTGGATTTCAAACTGGATGGGAGGGGGTGATAATGTGACTTCCTTTAACTACGTTGGTGCTGGTCTTGGAGGTGACTTGTCTGGGTTTGATTCCCTTGGGGCACGTGTCATGCACATGATGATGCAAGGTCGAAAAGAATAGTGTATAGGAAGCGTCGTGCATCAGAGGGTTGGGTAAGTAGGCTGCTGGCACTGAGCTCAAAGTCTGTGGTTGCAAGGTGTCACCTCCAGGGGGCTGAGGTAAGGGCTGATAGTTGCTTACCAACGTTGAGTACTCCCCGGGGCAGTCGTGGGCTCTGAGTTTGAGCTGGTGTCTCTCGACGGGCATCCAGGGCCGTCAACAGAAATTTCGAGACTCATCACAAATTAATATTTTGGGTCCCCCTTCTCAGGTGTCCACATCCACTTAACCTAATCTCTTTCCTCTGCCCCTTTCTCAGAAGCAAAATTGTTTCTACCACTACAAAAGAAAATAATTCATTTTTACACTTAGTGTTTGTGAAATTCATTGGCAGTTTTCTAAAAGTCTGACTGAATTCAAACGACACTTTTTATATTTTTTTAAAGGTACAAATAAAAATGAAAATGTATTGCGGAGTCTACTGCATCTTCATATTCTAACATTTTTAATTTATCATTTATCTAAATTACTGTAATTCTATACAAAATTATAAAAAACTTCAAATTAAAAACCAAAAGAAAAAAATAAACCCTAACTCTGACAAACATTTTAAAATTTTAGTGACTTTCAAATAAATATTGTATCTGTATTTTTAAATAATTTAAATTAAGTAATAAATTATTTTACAAAACCAAAAAAAATTTTCAACTAATTTAACTATAAAATATTAGTTTTGAAAAGTATATAATTTATTTACTAACTGGTGTTGTTAAAATTTATATCATTCATCTGACTTTAATATTGGCAAAATCTCTAATTAAATCACCAACCCTGTAGGTTTATTAATGCCAAATTCTACATACGTAGCTACAGCTCATCTATTTGTTGCACTGTCAATTATGGTGAAATTGTATCACCACCTGTTGCTTAAGTCAGTTTTTGTTGGGCACAACAGGAATGCAACAAAATTATTATTATTATAAAAATCCCCCTTCGCCATCCACTTTTTTTTTTTTTTTTTTTTTTTTTTTTTTTTTTTTTTTTTTTTTTTTTTNAATTCTGCAATGTATTAATCTTTCAAACTGAACTGTTGTATAAAAAGTTATACAATTTAGTAAAAAAAAAAATTTATAGTGTTGCTTTTCAAATATAAAATTTTGCGTGACAATGCAATCCTGGCAATAATTTATGACTCAAGTCTTTCAAATTGTGGCTTGTGTACTATTTCACTTTAATGCAATTGAAATATAACTCAAAAGGCCTACCTAAAATTCCGACATTTCCTAACCATAGGCCTACCTAATTAGTTAAATTTCACTTTCATTGTAATTGACCTTGAGTATACGTGTTTTCCTCGTATGAACATTGTCAATTCTTTAATGTTCTCAAACCTAGATTANTTGTAATTGACCTTGAGTATACGTGTTTTCCTCGTATGAACATTGTCAATTCTTTAATGTTCTCAAACCTAGATTTAAAAAAATGAGTTTCCAAACTAGCAAAATCTACACAAACATTACACATCTTGAAAGCTTCATTATAATGTTGTTGGATTTTCAGTAAACACCTTTTCACATCAACAAAGTACAAAGATACATTTTACAGTTACAAGAACTATGCAACTCTTAAGATTGTCATCAGACAGGCTGCATTTCCTTAAAGAGGAAAAATACTGGCCATGAAGTTCAACAAATGTACCAAATGTCTTCCAACTGTTACAGCACANCATTTCCTTAAAGAGGAAAAATACTGGCCATGAAGTTCAACAAATGTACCAAATGTCTTCCAACTGTTACAGCACACTTCCACTAAATTTCAAATATTCTTCGCAAGTTTCATCACAATTAATCCAGACATAGAGTTTTACAGCTGCTGGNCACTTCCACTAAATTTCAAATATTCTTCGCAAGTTTCATCACAATTAATCCAGACATAGAGTTTTACAGCTGCTGGCATAATTTTGTTGACCTAATGGTTTTCTTATGGGAAAACCAATTTTTGCTTATAACAACATTTGAATGCCCACAAAGATTTTGATTTGGGCCTAATTAGACCATAATACTCGTAATACAAGATTTACCAGCCGACAGTATATTTCAAGAAACTGCAGTCTTGCATTTTATTGAAAACCCAAATTTTCTAAGATAAGTAATGTTAAATAACCGTACTCACTGTTTATATCACCTCTTATAAATTATTAGTTCAACAGGAATACTCACTGTTTATTTCACTTTTTATAAATTGGTTCAATAAACTATCGTTGAACTACGTGACAAATGTTACACATGCAGTATCAAAACATTTTTTATGTTATTTCATCAAAACTACATACATACCAATGTATTCACTCATTCTGTTACCTTAACACACACACACTGGCTTACAATGGCGTTCTCAGAATTAATTTACAATATAGCATATGCACTCGAACTAACTTTATTTGAGGTTTTCAATTATTAATAACCACCTCTATTACGTTAGTTCTTGTAATATCAGCATATTATGACATGTCAGCCTTTTCTGTGCTAAAAACTAACTTGATATAAAGAACTCATCGTACGCTGTACCACTTCACCGAGAACATACTATATATAGTTATTAAAACCTACATTAATACATATAGGGTTAATGCTTTATTTTCCAGTTCCAAATTGTTACTTAAAATCAAGTTGGTCAACACATGGCATTAAAAACACTGTGATACAAAGGATATAAAACTCAGAAAACAGTTTTGTGTCCAACTATGATGATTTTCGAGTTAAGTAACATTTTGAAATTGTTAAAAAAAAAAAAAAAAAAAAAAAAAAAAACAACAACAACAACAACAACAACAACAACAACAACTGCGGAAGAGTACAGATTTAGATGTTTTGTCCCAGGTCTAACAACAATCATCGCTAAAAAGATTATATAACTTGAATTTATTACAAATTTCAGCATCACTCACGTCAGAAAACTTGGTGAGCCGGTTAGTTTCTACCCCTACACAAACTGATAACTATTACAAAACAGCGGAAATATCTTGAAGCAGTTTTTTGTTTTCACAGTTTGGGGCACAATACTTATAAAACCATAAACTAAACTATTGTTTCAAACAGTGAAATGATAGCAAATCAAATCTTAACCATATTAGACATGTGGTAAACAAATACAGCGCTGCCATAAAAATTATTACAAATACACAACAGGAAACAAGCAAACAAAAACCTTCCCTAGCACTGGATGGAAATGCGGCTAGGAAAGTTACTAAACAGACAGTCGGTGAAAGCCCTATACAGATAACAGGCCATGGTCTGGAGGTTCTCCCCTGATCAGCCACTGTCTGAATATCAATTGAACATTGTGACCTTTGGTCTTTCATCATCTCTGTACCAGGCCATTAGGCTAACTCGCTAGTTAGCACTGAATGAAAGAGACAACTATTCAAAGGCAGCTCAAAAAATTGTGCAGGATGTTTGCATGGATGACATCTTAACAGGAATAAACTCTATTGAAGAAGCCGTCTGTCTGCAGCGTGAACTTATAGGTGTTTTCGAATCAGAGGGCTTTACACTTCACAAATGGGTCTGAATAATGCTGTTGTAACAGACAGATTCTCTTACCAGATCAGTCGTGTGTTTCTTGTTCATTTTCTATTCCGGAAAATGACACAATCAAGATATTGTGGCTGTTTCGGAACACTAAAGTAGGTTGCTTTTCATATTTTTTCCAACCTGCTCTATGTGCGACTTGTACAAAGAGGTCAGTATTTTCGATTTCGGCTGGAATATTTGATCCTTTGGGTTTGATAACCCCAGTTGAGTTACGCCCCCCTTCTCCTGGAACTTGGACTGTTTGCTTGGTCTGATTCTACTGTGGTTTTAGCATGGATTTGTTTCGAATGCAAGGAATGGCAAACCTTTGTGCGGAATACAGTGTCCGAGATCCAGTCCCTTGTGTCCACGTCTTGCTGGGGCCATGTGCGATCAGACGAAAGTCCTGTGCTGATTGTGCATCCCTTGGATGGATTGATGCCATGTGAACTCGCTGATCAGATCACCACTTGTGGTGGCGCGCCTAGGCTGGCACAGCGTTCAGCATTGGAGAGGAACAGCTACAATGACGATTCTGGCTTAAACATGGAAGCAGTGAAGTCTGAGAGACAGTGGCAAGTATTTTCTGTGACACCAAAGGAAGTGGATGGGTTTCCTTTCGGCAAGTATTCCTCACTAACTCAGTTGCAGAGGATTGTAAAGTAATGTTATTGGTTTGTGCATAATTGTCGGACCACAGTAGAATAGCAGCATGTCTTCCTCTCTCTCTAATTAAAATTGTTCAGACCACCAGTTTCACAAGAGAAATTTGGATTCTGCGGTCAGGGAAAACACTTACAGATCAGTTGTGTAGATTAAATCTATTTGTTGATGATGGTGGAAATTTGCATGATGCAGGATGCCTGCAACATTCAGACCAGAGTTACTATCTAAAACATCCACTGTTACTTCCAGCCAAGCATAATTTCACATTATTGCTGATTGACTATGTGCATAAAAGAAATCTCCATGTAGGTCCTGTTTTTGTTCATTCAGTACTCAGACGGAAATACTGGATACTGGGTGCTCGTCGTACCATTCATCGCAGACTAAGGCAGTGTAATCAGTGTTTTTGCAATTCACCTCTGTAGTGTGCTCCTCGCATGGGTGAATTACCTAGTTTTAGAGTTCAGCAGACTAGGGCCTTCCTTCACGTCGATGTGGATTATGCTGACCCATTCCTGGTTACCATAGGAAAACTGAGACGTGCTAAATCGTACAAGTCGTACCTCCGTCTGTGTGTGTGCATGAGCACCAAGACGCTACACTTGGAACTAGTGACAGGACTTTCTACGGAACATTTTTTGGCATTGCTGAAGAGAATGGTTGGTCGTTGAGGTGTCTGTGCTCATGTTTATTCAGATCAAGGAACAAATTTTTTTGTTGGAGTAAAGGTAGCACTTGGAGAACTGTACAGTTTTGTGAACTCTCCTATTTACTGTCAACAAATGTCAGCTAAGCTAGCTACCGATGGCATCTAGTGGCACGTAAATCCTCCAGCAACACTGCACTTTGGTAGGCTATGGGAGACTGGCATGAAATCAGTGAAGAAGCTGTTGGAAGCCAAATTCCGACTGGAGCTCTACCGTACTTGAGCACCAGGTACCTTTACGTATCAAAACCGCAGTATGGGTAACCGTCAAACTTTTTCTTGTGCGTGACGTATGCGCAGTCCTGGTTAGGGGCTGCCCGCAGTCCTACTCTACGTCGGAAACTTGTTTCCAATTCGTGGTCCCCTGCCACTCCCTTCGAGGGTGACTTACCAGGTTGAGGGGAAAGGCACAAGTTCACTACAGAGCAAGGAAAGACAGAAGTTTAGCTAGACTACGTGTTTTATTCCCATGAGAATAGACCTGTACTACATCCTACCTCTACACACAGTAGGTGTTCAACGACTTTGTACAAGAGCAAGACAGGTGAATGTGCCTGTCGGCTTGAGGAGACTGGCTTGAAGAGTAGACGAGAGCTGACAATTAAGTAGTTGTGAAAACTGGACCCTTATTGTGGCTGGTAGTCCTGAAAGGATTCGGGGCACCACGTATTGTGTACGTGTCGGGAGTGCTGATGCTTAGCAGCAAGTGTCAGGGGTAGCAACGACTTTGGCTGCTGTGTTAGGGAAGGCGTTGTCTGCTTAAGAACTGGTAGAAGACTGGAAGGTCTAGGAGAGTCCTGAGGAAGACTGTGGCAGTGCAGTAGATAGCCTTAGCACGATTTGTGCTGATGCGAGCTACGTGGACAACTGGTGTTGACTCTTCAGGGAGGAACGTGGTTGGCAGTGTCTCCTACCACTGGATGGAGCTAGGGCGAACTGCCTCGCCTGACTGACGTTTCTGCCGGGTGCACTGCATTATATTCCTATTGACCAGAGGGTTTCACGTGCTTCGTTCGCTTTCGGTAATCTTCTGCAGTTTCCCCTTTAGGTTTGGGCCGGGCAGAGCCGCTGCTACCATCTCTTGTCTGGGTTGCGGTGGGGATTTTTGAGTGTGATTGCGGGCTGCATCCGCTGCTCGCTTAGGGGCAAACTCTTGCATGCCTGCAGCTACTTCTCAGTGGGATTACAAGTTGTGGGGGTTGAAGATGTGGCTTCCTATTATTACGTGTGTGCTGGCCTTGGAGGCGACCAGTTGTGATTCGATTCCCTCGGGGGCACGTGGCGCACATGTGAGGATGAGTAGGAAGTATATGCGTCAATGTTATCCATAAATACATACATTTGTGTGACTGCCTAATTTTTTATTTTTTTTGTCAAATGTAATGTTAAAATTTTAAGTGAAAATATTGAAATGAAAATGTCAGTTTTCAGGTTTCAGAATACTGCTTTTTGCCATTTCAAAATAACAAAAATTTTCCTTTCCTTACAGATAGAAACAGAAGACTGAAAATTCAATGTTATAGGGTGAAAATGGCATAGGTGTAAATTGATGTTGACTTGATATTAGGATATTGTTTCTATAGTATTGAAGGGTGGTGTAACTGTGGTGACTTATGATGTTGGCAGCACTCAATTGACTGTGGCGGAGGGACAGCCATGTATCTGGTTGTTACTTCGTCCTACATCATCGTTATTCGAGGCAAAAGGGCTTGCCTGTGGGGCTCTGTCTACCTAGACAGCTTCGGTGAGGAGGATCGGGAGCTCAAGTGAGTAGTCTTTGTATCTTGTCAGCCATGCCTCAGTGTGACATTTTTGTTGCTGTATGTGAGGTTGTGGAAAAATGCCAAAGGCTCGGTCTCATCCACCATCAGTTGTTTATTTACATGCCATAACTTCCTTTTCAATGAAAAAACTAAATATTTCGTATTATAGCACGTTTACAATTTACGAATGCCTTTAAATGTAATTGCCAAATTTTATTCATGCATTATCTCTTAATTACTAAACAGCAAGGATCTACTAAAAAATTTTTAATGAAGTATTAATTAATCATAATTACTTCACAAACGTTTGAAATTTATGTTTGTTCTACAGGATAATGTATATTGTCAGAGAGGTAAGGTTGTAGTTTCATAATAAGTGTCCCTAAACAACTGAAATAAGCTAGAATCTTGTAATTTAACGTGGCATGTGAGGCCATGCCTTAATTAGCTTTCATGTCATTTGGTTTTTCCCTGTAGAAAGATTTAATATTGTCTGTTAATGCACTGAAATTTCCACAATTTGTTTGTTGTGGAAGAAACACCACGTCCTTTATCCAACAGATAACTTAAATCTAGAAAAAAAAAAAAAAAAAAAATGGCCAAAAAGAGGATATGCTGTATTGATAGTTGTTAAGCTGATATGTTTCTATGCTGATGATGAATGGGGGTGTTTTCCACAGGCGAGGAAAGCCACTGTATCTGAGTGCAGGGCGATACCAACTGCTGGAGCAGCAGTGGCTGGCCCACAGGTTTGACCACACTAACAAAAAGTGGGTGTGGCACCGTGACGCGCTATGAGACGTCACTCAGACTGCTTGTACATACTGTGTGGATACGTCCTCTGCTCTCGTCTCCTGGCTTATTAACTATCATGTACATTTTTTTTTTAATTTCTCAACTTATCTCCTACTCGCAAAAGATGTCTTTCTAGTAATTTAGTAATTTGATTGTACAAGTGCTTTGTTTAGGACAATACTGCCATTTCGTTAAATGTCGGTAGTCCCGTGTATTATTTGTTATATTTAAATTTGTTCTAATGTTAGGCTTCCTTAGGATTTTTCCATTCTCGCCAAACTTAACAAGTGATATTTTAAGTTGGCCCCAGCGGTGATTTGTAAAATTTAATTACGTATGTTGAAATTTTTATTCTGGTGTATTTTCCATACATGTGTTTAACGTAGTTGTGTTTCTGTAAACTAAATTTAGTGCAGAATTTGTTTACTTCAGAATGGAGCTTATTCAAAACATCATCTTAACCAAAAGTATACAGAGTGCAAGATGTGAGCTATTTTGCTGGCTAGCAGTTGCAGAAATGCCACAGTATATATTATAATTGTGATGTCACTGTACTTTATGTAGCATAGTTTTGCTGCACTTCCTCCATGTCATTTTGTTGTGTATGAATACTTACAGTCTTTTTATAGGTTGTAAAAATAGTAATTTTTTGTGCAATAACAACCATTTCTGTGATAATTGTACATGTTTTTCCTATGAGGTAACTTTATGCACCATAAACAATTTTGTCATACTTGCAATATTGTAACACCACGTAATTTTTGGGCAAAATATCTTGGAGTTATTTTATGATTTTCCATTTTGGTGTTAACTGTATTTTTTGGGATTACATTTTCAAAATTAATATTGGATTTTATTGAAGTTGTATTGCTTTTGATACCATTTTTCATTTTGTGTAAACATGTGAAAAAAAACAATTTGATATTGTTATCATTTGAATGAAACGTACAAGCAAGCCACA
Organism: Clitarchus hookeri; assembly: GCA_002778355.1. Classification (NCBI taxonomy): domain Eukaryota; kingdom Metazoa; phylum Arthropoda; class Insecta; order Phasmatodea; family Phasmatidae; genus Clitarchus; species Clitarchus hookeri. The sequence continues at coordinate 119,206 of NQII01003542.1, forward strand.
TATTCTGGTCTTGGAAGTTAGTGATTAGCTGGAGTACTGTGCTTAATTAAGTTTGATAGACTGTTACTTTACACTTTTTTTTACCTTAAAGTTTGTCTTTGAATCTACCAGTTGGCACTTTCAGAGCAGTGTGCAGTTAACAGTTTTCAATGAAATGTCATGTTCAAAAATTGCAAAAATATGTATACACCACCACTGATATGTAAATATATCAAATGGAATTATGAAGTGTATACTTATTATATGTGTATGTAACATAGATACTTCGAATTTGCATTTTATTTTGTTGATGTACTGGCATAACTACTATAAAACCTATTTTGACAAATTTTTTATTTTAAAATTGAAATGAGTAATTTGTTGTGATATTTACTGTGAGGAAGTACCGTTGTATATTTTTAGTGTCCAACATTCATACCTTTCTACTTGAAAATGTATGTTTTAATGACTGGTTTTTTTGTTTTGTTTACGAATTGATCCACATGTTTTGAGGAACTGTTGTTACACGTATAGTTGAATGGCAAGCTATTGTATATTTTTAATCTGAGTTGTTGACTTTGAAAATAGCCAAGGATATGCTGGGCTGTTGAAACAATAAAGTAATTAAAACCATTTGCTTTGCAAAGTTCCTTCCCTTTTTATTACATATCATTACAGATACACACTTGCTTGCAAACACACGCAGCCAACTCCTGATTATTCACATTAATAATGCAGATACAGTCAACTCTCGTTTCTTAGACCCCTGAAATAACAACCCTTTTCCTGAGAACCATGAAAGGTCTTAAAATTGAGAGTTTACTGTAATCCAGAACCATAGGCATTCAACGTTATCTTCCCACCCTTTTTTGTGTAATGGTACAGGACTTGCAGTGGAGGAAGATCCAAGCCAGTAGGCTAAAACACGTGCAAAATTATGAGTGGATTCCGTACCTACCATTTTTCAGGGGATGGTCAAGAACTTTCCATAAATCCCTAATAAAATTGNGGCTGTTGAAACAATAAAGTAATTAAAACCATTTGCTTTGCAAAGTTCCTTCCCTTTTTATTACATATCATTACATATACACACTTGCTTGCAAACTCACGCAGCCAACTCCTGATTATTCACATTAATAATGCAGATACAGTCAACTCTCGTTTCTTAGACCCCTGAAATAACAACCCTTTTCCTGAGAACCATGAAAGGTCTTAAAATTGAGAGTTTACTGTAATCCAGAATCATAGGCATTGAACGTTCTCTTCCCACCCTTTTTTGTGTAATGGTACAGGACTTGCAGTGGAGGAAGATCCAAGCCAGTAGGCTAAAACACGTGCAAAATTATGAGTGGATTCCGTACCTACCATTTTTCAGGGGATGGTCAAGAACTTTCCATAAATCCCTAATAAAATTGAGGATCTGACTTTTACATCAATAAAATACAACTTCTAACCTTATTAAACTTAATGTTGAGTATAATGAGAGCTGTACATTGTCTGTGAATAAAGTTTAACTAATAAACACAAAAATGGGAATGTTTTAAAAAAGTTTTACTGTATCAGTACTACTGTAAATAATACATTTAAAAACATTTCACCTCAACTCTCTTAAACAAAGAATATAAAACCACAAAATACTGTATATAATTAATTGTAATCTGACACAGAATTTTTTTTATGTCACGCAAGCACAGGTTATTGACCAGCCGGTATGTTCACGGCAGGCGTAGGAGTGAATATGTACCCCTCCCCTTCCAAACCAGTTAGCACACAGAGGGAGGGCGCATGGACGTCATGCTGGTTGCTAGGCAACTAGTTCCTTCCCAACCAGCCGTGTAAGGGGAGGAAACGATGTCCGAGTATCATCGAGGATAGCCAAAGCTTACGCAATCCAAAGCCACATAATTTCATCGATCTACACTTGTGGCAATGCCATCCTTGCGTTGCGTGCCAAATATAAAGCATGTAAGGGTAAGGAAGAAAGGTGCGCTGCTAAGAGAANGCAATGCCATCCTTGCGTTGCGTGCCAAATATAAAGCATGTAAGGGTAAGGAAGAAAGGTGCGCTGCTAAGAGAAAGACAAAAAGAAAAAAGAGATAGAAAGTATGCCACACTGGTTGCTAGGTAACTGCTTCCCCTTGCATCAGGCATGTAAGGGGAGGGAGCATTCGAGACTCACCCATGCCTTTGTCTACAGTCACCTACACCATCAGGTGGACTGGAGAAGAGTACCATGCAGCAGTGAAACGTATTTCATACCCAGTTATTAGACGTTTGCGTTTGTACAAAGAACCACCTTAAAAACAATCATTGTAGGAAATATTCAGTGAAAGGACTGAAAGATACTTTGATCGATTGTACATTCGATAAACGATATAAGTGGGTAATTTTGCCAGGACGATGGAGAATTAACTGTGGATACAGTTTATCGGTACATGCGTTTTCAGTACATAGAGAGTCCACTTTATGCACCATGAAAATACAAGCCTTGAAATAGCATCACTTAACTGTGAATAGCTGTAGAATTATACTCACTACTTTGTCTACTGGACATAAATATACCTCTGAAATTAACTACTACTATAGATTTGTGATGCTACTAGTAAAAATTAAAATAAATAATACTAAACTATCGTAACATTTCTATACATTACATAAAGCACTGCAAATTTTCACTGCAGACTCTAGCTGTTGTGACAGGGAAATTTTCAAATTTATTGATGTAAAAGTGACAACATTCCCAATGTTAAAGTTTAAAATTCAAAATATTTCAGTGAAAAATTAAAATTAGCTAAGTGNGTAAAAGTGACAACATTCCCAATGTTAAAGTTTAAAATTCAAAATATTTCAGTGAAAAATTAAAATTAGCTAAGTATAGAATACACACATGTTTTAGCATTCCATTGGAAAAGAAAATAATTCTTGAAGAATGTTCAAAAGAAAGGGGGAAAAAAAATAGTGTTTTCTTTTAGCATTAACATACTAAAACATAGCAACATTGACACCATACCTATTAAGAGATTAGTGTGGGTTGATGTATATGCCTCCCCCCCGGCACCCCAACTGATGGGAAGTAGGTGTTGTTCGTTTGACTGGGTTATTGGTGGGAGTGGAACTGTTGGCTTTTGGCAAGTTAGTAATGGCTTGCTGGGCACATGGAGCATTAGTGGGTGCTGGCCTAGTTTTCACTCGAGTAGGTGTGTAACTGGACTGCAACTCGAGATNTGGGCACATGGAGCATTAGTGGGTGCTGGCCTAGTTTTCACTCGAGTAGGTGTGTAACTGGACTGCAACTCGAGATGTCAGACCCTTATCTGCGGCCGGTTGAAGGATACTGGTTTCTTTGGAGGTGTGTGGGGCAGTGGCGAGACAGCATGCGGGACGTGTCAAAGTAGACTGTTGCTCCTGCCAGTTGAACCGGTGGATGTTCTCCTCTGCTGAGCTGCTTCTTCTCTCTTCCAGGAATACACTCTTTTCACCCCCTACCAGGCATTTAATCAGGGTTAACCCCGGTTTGGCTACTTTATCTCACGTCCAGCAGCTCTGTGGCGTGGCGTAGGGGGATATACATAGAGGTAGGCAATGGGTGTACCGTAGGCAATGGGTCTTCAGCAAGTGACTTGGCAGGCAGGACTTTGCTGGCAGACCCTAGTACTTAACTGAAGATGTAAATAGCAGGGGGGAGGCGACTGCTCTTGTGTTACTCAGGAATGTGGGATGTCGCCATAGATCCAAGCATCATGAACAGATGGAGCTCTCTAGCAGAAGTGACTATTGGTCTCCTGAAGTATCATATAGAGATGGTTCTCCCTGATGGCGAGGTAGGAACAGAGGTGTCGACTCGTGCCTGCTCCTGCAAGAGTGACTGAGGTTTGTTTGGATGAGACAGAAAGTAGAAGGAATCAGGTTGAGATAGAATAGTAGTTGCAAGTGATGAAACAGCCAAATCAGTTTGTCTGTCTATTGTCTAAACAGTAAACACACACAAACAGCCTGTACCCTGAAGAGCTGATCCTAGGATGCCAACCGGAGTGATGCCTTGTGCCGGAGTCGTGGGGAGCGAGGGTGACCCCAGTGGTATGGTATTTGGATTTGTGGCTGAATTCAAAGTGTGTGGATAGCTGAGTAGCCGTGAATTGCAGATGGCTTCGGTAAACTGTCTGGCACTATAGCGTTCTCAACTAGAGCTGCGATAGCTGCATGGAACAGCTAGTGGTTGAAGTTGGGCAGAGTAATGTCTTACAACTCAGCTGCGAGAGACAGCCTCGAACTACCATCTGCGGCATCCATATATACTTTGAACACAGAGCCAGCGCTGGGGTGTGTGGGTAACGGAGGCGGCGGAGATGGCCGAAGGCGACGGACCATCAGGAGGCACCGGCTGGGCTGTGGTGTATACAGATCAAAGTCTCTTCTTGGGAGGGGGCTGCAACTGTGGCGAGGCTAGAATGTTTAACGGCATCGCTCGTTTCACGTAAACATTGTAAATAAAAGATGATAAAACGTAGTTTCAAATACATAATTCCAAATTTGAATCTTAACGATGTTCAAGAAACAGCTTAAAAAAATCATCCTGAAGCCATGTGCAACCTCAATCTCCTTCGGCATTTTTCTCTGGCAGCTGGTTGCACGGCGGGGTACGAATTCAGTAGTGAGGTGAGTGCCTGAGCCAAGGCACATGCCGCACCACACTGCTCTGCGTAGATTCCCGAAATTCTTCCTCTCTTGAAGTGTCCTCATTCAAAAATACTGCAATATCACTTGCACTGCCAACGAGATGTACTGTTCCAACAGGGATATAACCACATCTCTTATGCAGCGTATAACTTGTGTTGGCTTCCGCCGATTTTAAACATGGCGTGTGTTTGTGTATTCTGCTATGTGATAATCTGCCTAGGTCATTCATTCCATGTGCAGTTGATGTCCCACGGGCTTTGTCGATAACCCAGACTAGCCTTGCCACAGCCGTGACCCCCTCCTAATAACAGATGATGCAACACACACTACAGCTTAACCTTGAAGCCCAGTTTGACACAAGTTGAGCAACGTGGTAATTGTGCACTGGCTCAGTATCGCTCTGGAAACTAGGGAAATAGAGTCTCCTTAATAAGTTTTAAATGCTGTACGGGTAGACACATTTGAACCCTGGGGGGGCCTGTCCCTGGCTCACCAGAGCGAGTAGCTTGGGTACTGTGTAGGGATGCCAAACTCGATTCCACGATTCCTTGATACCTGTGGTTCTTGAATAATCGTTTAATCGAGAATCAGAAGTCCAAGAATCAAAGCAATAAAAACCAATTACTACAAATATATAACCTATCACCTCTCAAAAACAGTTCAAAATTACTTGATTTACGCCAGTAATTGAAACACTCTTGGAAAATTATTTTGTGCGTGAAAATATGAGATGCTGAAATAATCTGAAAACAAAACTGTACTGGCAGTTTTTCAAATTCGCCATTTAGTATATTAGTATTTAGGCATGTGCGAAAGTCGTTTTTTAAATTCAAAGCGAAGTCTAAGCGAAACTTGCATCATACAAAGGAATTTCGAAGAAAAATTGAAGTCGAAGGATTAAAAAATATATATATTAATTTATAGTAAGCTACCGTTTTCAAATGTATTAAATTCATTTGTACTGTTACTGCCAAAACTAATATATGCCTACTACACGCTGAGCAATGGAATAAAACATATCCTAATCTTGTACTGTTGAAAAACTGAAATATCAAAAACTACCATACTCCATATATCCAGTCCCATGTGACACCACCATCACTGAACAGTGATTTCAATGGGTGGCTATCAACATTTGACTTCTTCCCTTTCCTCCTCCAAGGACCCTTGTCAATGTCAGGTTAGATAGTAAACTTGCTGGATGGTGGTGGCATTAGGGCCTCAGAGCAAGAGAGTTGAGCCACTTTCACTGCTTACAAGGAAAATGTGCAGTTCTTTCAAAAAGATGTATTAGCAGTGGTATATGATAAATGTGTTAACTGTTATGACATTGCTGAGCATGTCAAAATTAGAAAGGCAAAGAAACATGAATTTTTCAAGACAGAAAATCCACACTGTATTTGTATTATGTTATGGTCGGTCACCCTCCAATTAAACAGCCTTTCACTGGTGTGTGTCAGGCATAACGTTTTGTTCGCATAACAAAAAGAGAGGGAGAAAGAGAAAGAGACAAAGGAAAGCGGCGGCTGTAAAAACATTCACTCCCTACCCTTGTTGGCCGACTGACCCTCCAATGTCAAGCTGGTAGATTATCTCAGCAGGGTGGAGCTTGGGATAAAAACTACAAACTTTGTTTGAAAAACAGTGTAAGTTGAGCATCTTCTCCATTGAGGGTTTCCTTTCCAAAAGTGCTTCCTTCCAGGGGAAAACTGTTAAAAGGCTGGCACAGCTCTACAACCACTCGAATAGGAATGTAAATTATTCTCAATTTTTGCATAAGATGTTTGAATGTGAATAATTCGTAAATTACTGTTTGCAATGTTTTTAATATCCGCACACCCTTATTAATGATACTGGCTACTGGTTTTGATACTAGTTTCGGTGGAAAAAACACTTGGTGAAAATCTTAGACTTTTCACTAAGATTTTTTTATTCGAAGATGAAGTCGAATGTACAAAAAAAGTCTTCGATTAGACTTCGAAAATGCGAAGCTTCGCACATCCCTATTAGTAGTTAGTAGTTTCAGTTTGGTCGCTTTGTACAGACTCTTTACGTGAGCGATTATGATTTGATGAATCAAATCTTGTCAAGGAAATTTTGATTCTTCCGCTTATTCACAGATTTAAAAGATTGTTACATAAACTAAAAAAAAATTTTGTAACGTTAACACTAGGTATTTATTGCGATAATTAACTCAAATCGGTTGCAAACTTGCACTATTGGGAAATTACTGTAAACCGTACGCACTAAATTTGTCTTGTATGCAAGCGACGTCTATAAGTTGCAAGTATTGATTACTGGTTGATGTGGGACGCAATTTTCAATATACATAACCTGAACTAGTGGTGGGCCGATAGCCGATATCCGGTATCGGATATCGGTATTATTGGTACATTTACCATTATCGGAGATCGGCACATCGGTAATGGCCATTCTAACCTGAAGTATTTTCTCTCCTCTGCTGCACACTTAATTTTCCCAACTCTTAACATCAGGCTGCAGCAATACGACTAAAAAGAACAAAATAATTTGAAATATCAATATGCAATAATTAAAAAAAATAAAAAATTTAAAAATTTCTTACGATATAAACAAATTAGAATGTACATGCCCATCATTATTTTTCACTTCATGGATTACATTTTTATTTTTGGTAAAGCAGTCTTATGTTCGACATACGTTTCTCAAAGTAAACGAAATGATTGTGGCTTGTTAGCTTAGTTTTCATTCCTGTCCTTTTACATATTTTTGTGGACTAGTGACCTTTTTGCAACTTTAACTTAGTTTTGTAATATGTTGTAGTGAGATATAATTTTGTATGATGTTAAACTATTTTTTTTTATGCTTTGATGTACCAGGCATAAAGTAAATCTCACTTAGCAGTAAGTCAATTTATCTTATTGCAAACAAAACTTTTCCAGGCAGCAGTTTTCTCTCAAACATTTTAGTGACAAATGTCTGTTTGCAGTATGATAAATGAAAATATCGGTTTACAGGTATCGGATCGGTAAAATCCTAAATATCGGAGCCTACATCGGTATCTGGTTTTTTCAGTATCGGGCCATCACTAACCGGAACATTCACGTAAGAATAAGCTAGTGCACAATGTAAGGTTAATTCAACTCCAAATGTTTGACTATTTTATTGAGATCAAACATGGGATTTTTTAATATGGGTTTGGTTAAAACTATTTGTAACACACCAGCAAATTGTCTTTTTTTTTCGTTCAGAATGTGTTTGCTGTGAGAAAAAATATAATTAATTTACTTACCTACTTTTCGCTTCATTATCGATAGTGGAATTAACTTTGTTAGTACACAGATTTGGTATGTTGCATTTGTCGTGTGACGGTTTAGGGATAGTAGAGCGACGCTGGCCCACAACCCC
>NQII01003542.1:132093-144948 GCA_002778355.1 Clitarchus hookeri
TAAGTATTAAAACATTTACACGTTTTAAAGAAAACGTATATAATGTCGTTTTAACTTAAAATATAACTAAAATATACATTCCAGAATTATTAATATACTATAGTTAAATATTAATAATTAAGTCACTTATTTTAATTAAATATAAATAATGTATAATTAGTACATAAATAATGGGCATTGTTTAATAATTATAATTTTTTAGTAAATAATTAACTTTATCCAACGTACTGATAACCGTAACTCACGCTTGACCTTGCATTAGACCATATATGACTGTGCGCGGCGCACTCTTTGCGGTCTACCGCAGAAACGGTTGATCGTATGAAAAAAAAGTTCAAACAGAAGTTGTAGAGAATTTTATATTCTACAACTTTTATAATAAGTGCAAATCGTATTTAAGCAATAAAAAGCGAGATATTCGCGAAAAACCGATTTTTATGACCTTTGACCTTCAATATCTTAAGACGCGGACACGATAACATTGGTGACTTTTGAGACAACATTAAGAACGACAAAACAAAGGCTTATACCAATTTACAGCTTATTATCTTTCATTCCGAGGTTGACCCCTTTTTTTTTTACCTAATATGACTGGGCTATAACATATTTTCTCATTGGCATAATTTACTTTCAGCTGGGCTGACACTCAGCCGAACCTCAACGACTATAATTCTAATACAAACATAATAATGCAAAGAAAATTATAAAATAAATATATTATAATATTACAATCCATCAATATTCTTTTTAAAGTCACAAAACAAACCTGTATTCAAAAATTAAGAGTACCACTCACGTAGCTTCAATGCAAAATATACCTAACTCACAAGAACTATAAAACACATTCCAAAACATAAACTAAAATAAATACTTACAATACTAAATTACACAGTCTACAGATATCTCACGATTTAGTATTGCGGTATTGTTAAGGGTATGTCCACAATATCTATTGTTTGGGGTTTAAAATATTTAAATTGAGTGGGACACAATGGCAACGCTATGCAAACTCTCGGCTAAATCATGTACTACATATGTTATGCACGACTGTGAAAACAATACACCAAATTAACTAAAAAATTGTTTTATGGTGGAATATGGGTGCTTGCTAATATTGTTTTACTACTAATCACACACTTTTTTACCTTCAAATAGCACTTGGGTCTTGGGTGCTTACGAGCAACAGGTTGAGATGCCTGTCGTAAGCTGTATCAGAAGCAATGATGTAGGAGAAGTTGAGAAAGGCGACTGCAGTGTTTCTGTAGGCTGATTGCAGCAGAGAAGGTAGTCCTACCCATATTTAAGTTTAGTAAGTTCATTCTGCTATTTATTTGTGCTAGCGTTGTTAAAAAAAAACTGAAAATGCTATAGAAACAATTAGCAATGCAGTGGGGAAATACACACAAAATTTTCATTGCTTTCTAATGTTGTATTTACATTTTTTTGTGCGTCCCGACGAGCCCGACATGACAGAAAGTAGAAATAGAACCTACTTCTGTCAGACTGACGTTACAGTAACCTTGCTTTTCGTTGACTGCTACTCCGATTTTATTGTCGAAGTTGTCGTGTCCGGTTCATCGGGGTATTGTTACTCCAGCATAATGAATGCACATTCAAACAGCAAGTTGTAAATAAAATAAGCACAAAATGAAAGTCAAACACTTGCCCTTAATCAATTCAGCACGTTATCAAGTAATTATAATGAACATGAAATACTTTGCAATTTGAGGGAACATGGTGGGTATCTGGCTTTACTGGATGAATGTTCTGCAACTCACATAATGTGTTTACAGAAGCTTGCACATCCTGAATGTTTTGTTTTAACTTTAAAGAAAACTAGTTTTCAAAATCCACCCTAAAAAAATAATTTTTTTTTAAATTTACTATTTAAGTCAGGAAAACAAATTTACATGCAAAATGTGTTTAAAAGAAAGTAGAGAATTTAGCCAGTACATATTTTTTAAAAAATTGCACATCACAATTTTTAACTCTTGCTGTTCTGATATAAAAAATTGTAACAAAACAATAAAAATTAACCTTTCTGTCAATGCTATTAAAGCAAAGCAGAACAGAACAAGCTAAAAAATGGAGGAGACAAATGTAATCAATGTAACCAAAATGTCACATTTTTCCAAAAGTAATTTGTACATGGTAAAGTTTCACTGACAATGCAAGCAAAAAATTACAAACATAACAGACACATTAATGACAGAAACAATAACAGAAAAAATAAATACATCTGCTCTAATATGAAACATGAATTGTTACAATGATGATTGATGGTATCAGGGCAGACAATAAAATTTTTTTTTTAATTTAATAGCAATATAGTTTATTTTCTGATATTTTAAGCGACATATTCACTAGTGGGGAGGAAAAATAAGGAAAGGACGGTAATCAAAATGTATCTGGAAGCTCAGAGAACAAAGTGACAATGTTCTCTTCATCTCTGCACACATCATAAACTGTCAATTTTGAATCATCTACAGCTATGCTGTAATCTTGAAAATCTTGTGGAATATGAATCAATTTTACATCCTCACCAGATACTTTCTGTCTGTTTGCCCACAATATAGGCACATTAGAGTTTGTACATTTACGATAAGCCATGCACTGGATGTGGGCCAACTTTTCGTAATACACTCGTGAAAATCCAATGTGGGCAAGTGCTACCCGCCATTTTTTCATCAGCACAGAACCTCTTGATGCCTGCCTGATATCTGGTGTTACAATGAAAAGGAGCCCTTCCTCACGCAACAATGAATATGCTTTCTCACAACAAGTGTATCGATGTTCTGGGGATGGTAAGTACTCCAGAAACAGTGAAAAGACAACAACATGAAAAAAATTTCCTGGAAGTTGATTTATAGAAGAACACAAACTTATTTCATCCCAATTGAAATTTGATGTCTTACTATTCATGACATTCAAGTCCAAGAAGTTGCAGCGNCCTGGAAGTTGATTTATAGAAGAACACAAACTTATTTCATCCCAATTGAAATTTGATGTCTTACTATTCATGACATCCAAGTCCAAGAAGTTGCAGTGTAAGACTTCGGGCAATGCAGGTGCCAGGTCTATAGGAAGAACTTTGAAACATGGGAAATCCTTGAAAGGGTTATAGCAGCTCCCAACATCCAGCAGATAAAGACAGTTGGTAACTGAACAAGGCAGTTGCTCGACAGATGCCTCACTGAACTCGCAAGCCATTGCATCACAGCCACATTTGACTTCTAACTGCTTTTCTTGCCGTTTCTCTTTGTCCCGCTCCTTTACCACACCTCCTTGCATGAAATACTGCAAACTCTTCTCTGCAACCCAGTCCATCCTTGACTTACCAGCACCATCACTCTCTTGGTCCCAGAACTGTGTTGCCAGTCGTCGCATATTCTCAGCATACTGCTGCAGCAAACTGTGTTGGCTGCAGTGTTCTGCCCAAGCCCTCTTCACACCGATCTGTTTAGACTTGCAACGCAGAGTATGATGCATGCCTTTAATGAATGATGCCAAAACTTTCTGCTCTTGTCCTGACATGCTTAATCATAAATTTAAAACATTTCCAGCCTGACTGATTAACATTCAGCCTACAAAAATGTTATCACCTGAAAAACAAGCAAGTATGTTATTTTCAACAAAAAGAAAAAAAAAACTAAACTTACTGCAGTAAAATTACTCACTGCTAAAAAAAATTAATTTAAAAAAGTGAAGCACACCATAATAAAGGATTTTAATTACAAAAGTTAATAAGNCTCACTGCTAAAAAAAATTAATTTAAAAAAGTGAAGCACACCATAATAAAGGATTTTAATTACAAAAGTTAATAAGACTTATTTAATACTAGTAAAAGTAGCAATAGTAATAATATAAACTTACAAGTATTTATGATGCTCACTAAGCAAAGTTAATGTCAGTAAATCGGAGGCTGTACAGAACCTAAGCATTTCTGTCACCACAAAAATGCTGTTTTTTAATAGTAATGGCATCAAAAACTATTTTATTCATTGCTATGACATTCTAATGATGACAGAATTATTTGGGGAAACNGGATACGAAATGGGCTTGAAAGTAGATCTTTAGCAGGGCTTCAAGAAAGTCTCTTCCAGTCATGAACTGACTATAAGGAGATATGTCTACCACCTAACAATAACACACGCCACATTTCTNACAAGTTTTTACATTAATTGTAACAACTTACAAAAATTGTAGCAAATGATTTATCATTCACATCCAAGTGGTACTAAGGAGATATGTCTACCACCTAGCAATAACACACGCCACATTTCTGAGTGTGTGCAACACAAACTGCATCATCTTAAAGCAAATACAGTTATACTGTTAACAGTATGGATTATGAAATAGACAGAGTCTGCTCGTCTACAATGGAAGCTACTGTCTACTGACTGTCCTCAAAGAATGACCTACGAACACAATGAAATTCATGTGACCCCGATACAGCACTCTAATGATGGCTCAAGTCCACCTCATCCTGATCTCACAGGCATAGCTCTCTCACCTACTGCAGTCTGAGCACAGATGTAAAGTCCCAAATTCCAAGCTGACATACTTAACAGAACTAGAGCAGAACATCTGGCGGAAAGGTACATAAGAAATGTAACCTACATGGAGTGTGGGCAAAATGCCAGCTAACACAGGCCTGCAATCTTCCAGCATGCTAAACTATCATCCATTCACTGTAATTTCACCCTTTTCCAAAGCCCTGCAAAAGTTATACTTTCAGGTACCTATCACACATTTATTTGGCGTCTGGCTTTTTAATATTTCTGCATTGATAATAGTTCTTATGGCGATTATTTTAAATAATTGACGTGAACCGCACGTTCACGAGTCCTTTTGCCCACTGACTGCCGTAGTATGTCCACACCAGACGCACCACACAGACAGGCTTGTGGGCACGTGTGCATTAGTGTTTATTATTTATTCAGTTTATTTCGTCAGCATATTTGTTAATAGTGTCAGTGTGTAATTAATTAATAATTTGTTTTGTCATCGGAGACAATCTGCCCAGCCACAGCCAGAGACATGTGACATTCTACATTTGGCAATGCTGTGGCTGGTGCAATGAAAACATTTAGAATAAGTATTATCATTTTTATTATGTATTTGTGTAAGGGTAATTATGTTTTCTTGTGTTAATTTAGTTCATATCATTTTCCATCCCATAATCATCTTTCAGTGTATATTGTGTTTCACCGTATCACCGCATGGCGTCAGCTGCGCCTAGGTAGCGGAAGCCGGCGCACATTTCCGGCCAGTATTCGCCAGGACTTGGACGAGCTCGGACGTACGCTCTCCCCACTCCGCAGAAGCCCTAGCAAGGACATCATCTGTCGAACAGTATCCAGTCGCATCCATAACATTATAAATCATTATCATCATCTCTTTCCTTACTTAACTTGCATAGCGCCGAGGGGAGAGCGACGTTATTATTTATCGGGAATCAAAAGTGCATTTCGAGCTTCACATGATAAGACCACGTGGTCGCTTGTAGTTCCGGGCCATTCAGGCCACGTGTCTTCTGTATAGTTGAGTGTACATAACGGGGTAATAAATACCTTAACAACCAGCACCACTGTTTTTATTGATAATCAAGTAAGGCGTGCGAGGTGGCCCACAACCTCGGCAACGTGTGTATGACGGAGTGTTTACCAGAGTCCCTAGGCTGTCGGCCGAACGACCCTACATCTCATCAGCTCACCGCAGAGCTGTGGCGCCGGGCACACACATATTACTTCACAACTCTGGAAACACCGCAGATCAAGTTGGCTTTATCGTCGTAGCCAAGCTTGGTCACGTCATAATATTAAAATATTTGTGTTAGTCATGGTATAGCACGTTGTGCATATTAGGGCCTAGATGATAATATTTTCCCACAACTGTGTTAAATCCTGTTAAATAATGGGGACTTTTACTAGAGACTCTCATTGCCTTATTTTGATGTATTTGTATCATTTAAACATATGTCCTTAAACATAAATCAAGTACACTTAGAACAATATATAAAATGTGATAGGACAATACAGTTATAAACAGTTAAAAGACATTCTTTTGACAGAATATTATTAACTCTTCTAAGATATCTTACCTATCTCCCTACTTTCTTAACTAATGCACTAAATGCTCCTTAAAGTTTAGGTTTCCATCCAATATTCCTCCTAAATATTTGATATAGTCTAAAGGCTCCATCACTGCTTCTTCAATTGCAATTGGAGTTTCTAGTTTTCCATTCCCAAATACCAAAACTTTTGTANTAAAGGCTCCATCACTGCTTCTTCAATTGCAATTGGAGTTTCTAGTTTTCCATTCCCAAATACCAAAACTTTTGTATTTGATGTATTAAGTTTTAATTTATTTGCCCTCAAATATGAACTCAGTTTCTATATTTCACTATTTATTACCCTTGCACATTCACTTAAATCACGACCACTAACATATAGTATTGTATCATCTACAAACATGTTCATTTTGGTATCAGTACATACACTGTACATATTGTGTGTGTGTGTGTATATATATATATATATATAAACAGAGTAGAGGACACAATATACTCCCCTGAGGAACTCCTACATTGTTTGTCAAACAGATAGAGTGCGTGTTTCCCAGCCATACCTCCTGAGTTCTCCCCCATTCAAGTAACTCTCAAACTATATTAGAATGGTGTCCTTACTCCCAAGTCTTTCAATTTTGCAAACAAGATACTTCTGTCAATAGTTTCAAATACTCTCATGAAATCTAAAAAATATAGTCACCACATATTTACCCTGATCTAGAGCTAGTTTTCCACTCTGATACAATCAACTGAATAGCTGTTTCTGTTAAGAAACCTTCCCGAAAACCTGAACTGTCTCATGACTACTGTCTCTAGAATTTTATCAACCGTTGGAATCTTGTATCCTCACAGCAATCTGAACCTTAAATCTTGGTAATTTGTACTACTACTGACCGTTTAAGGATTTCTGGCACAACTCCTTCAATAAGTGACTGGTTTATCAGCATAGAGATTTGAGTACCTATTAAAAAAATTTCCTTTGTAAGTTCTACCCCTATCTCATCTACGCTTCCTATAAGTTTTAAGTAATTTACAACTATATATTTCAGCTCTTCTTCTGTTACCATTTTGAATTCTCTCCATTTCTTCCCTGTCTCTTAGATTATCCCAGTTTCTCTCTCTTTTGGCGAGTCCTTAACTTCTTGAATGCTTTTCACTTATGTATTGTATTTTTCTGTAATTTCTTTTTCATCTTCTTCCTTGAAATTCTTGAAGGTGTGTTTATGTGTTTAGTCTCCTTTCCAGAAACCACTTTGAGTTTTCCACATTTTTACACTGTCCTTGCATGCCTCTACTTTTCTCTTAAAGAATACACTCTGAAGCTTGTTCTATTTCCTGCTCTTGCTATTTATAAGTGCCATCATAGCCCCCTCCCCCTCCTAGTGAACATTACTATAATATATTGGTTTTCCTTACATTAATTTTCTTTTCATTCCTTTTCGTCCACTTCCTTATTTGTTCTATGTCCTCCTGCAACTACTAACAGCACCAAATCCTCCAGAAGTACAGCCAGTTGCATCTCACATGAGTAACCTGTCCTAAAAATATGTTGGTACCGCTACAGCCAGTTATATTTATTCATAAACTCTACCGCATACAGGACTACAAGGCCCTCCTCACCTTTTCTGTACCCGATATGATACTCACAGGCCTGTAACTGACAGAATTTTTACTTTCCTCTCTTTGCTTGTATATCAGAACCACCAACAATTCCTTCCAGCCCTGTGGTAACTTGCCTTCTTTCCCAAAAGATCCTTTTAAAAATTACTTCAAGATATCTACACACCTCTCTCCAACCAAACTTTTGGGCTCCATTCCCTATATCATCTGGACCCACTGCTTGCTACTCTTCAATCACCCTATAACCTTAGCTATATCCTTATCCTGAACATTCTGTACATCCTACTTTTCAATTCACCTTCCCTTTGCCAATCATTTTGTTCCTCAAACACTGACAAGTACTGGGTTTACAGCAACTCTGCTATTTTATTGTCAGTAGTTGTAATCAAACCCTCCTTACTATTCATCACTGGGATACTTCCCACCCCTCCTTTAACCTTCCTAATACACCCAAACAACTTTCTGCCTCTATCATGCTGCCTAGGTATTCATTCTTTGCCTGCTTGATAAACCTTTGTAGTTCCCTCCCCATGTATTTCATATGATCCCTAGTACAATCAAATCCTGTATTCTTCCATCATCCATTCATTTGTCAAAACTTTCTCTTCATTATTTTCATCTCCCATCTATAGTACGGNACCCAAACAACTTTCTGCCTCTATCATGCTGCCTAGGTATTCATTCTTTGCCTGCTTGATAAACCTTTGTAGTTCCCTCCCCATCTATTTCATATGATCCTTAGTACAATCGAATCCTGTATTCTTCCATCATCCATTCATTTGTCAAAACTTTCTCTTCATTATTTTCATCTCCCATCTATAGTACGGTGGATAATCCCCAGCACTTATAATTTTCTTTGGACAAATTTCCCAAACATTCTCTCTATAATTCTTGCCAATTCACTTCACAAGCCATCCACATTTTCTACCTTGGCTCACTGCTCAAACATATATCTCAAGAATATTTCTGCCCCCACGTTTCATGTTGTCTTTTCACTGCTTCTGGAGTACTTACCATCACAACATCTAGGCATCACACGTCATATTAATTGAAACAAAATTTGTCTACTCTTGCTGGGATCTTTAGTTTTAGGTTTTTGATTAACATAAAGATATTACACATTATGAAAAACTTGAACAACTAATGAGACATTTATAAGAAGCTGCGCTGTAATCTGCTACCAAACTTGCACTGTTGCCAAGTTGTACTGTAAATGGCAAACTCTGCACACTGTTTGATGGCCTGGGCGATGGCGCCGCTTAAACTGTCAGCCTGACACTAAGACCAGCGTGAGACATCCTTTCCGCAACTTGAAAATTAATCATTTGCTCGGGCACACTGTTGTTTCTTCACTGAACTTATAAACAGATTAAGTTGCGGGGGTTTCATTAATGAAATAAATTGGGTTGTTTGTAGTGTTGTTTTTCACAACATGTAAACATAGCATAACAGTACAGTTGTATAGTGATGGTTAATTCTTTCATGGGGAAACTTTGTATTGCTCTTTGCTGGGTTGCCACATTCACAAAGTTATGTTGTTGTCCTCACCGTACTGCGCTCCAAACTCCCAAGACACCCTGCCATCTCAAGAACTGGTCAACAAGCACGCAGCAGAAGCAATACAGCCAAGCTATGCGCATGGTGCCGCGTCTGCCGGCTACACACTATACTCGATGCACCGTCTACACTGCGCCTGTGCAGACTGTACCACCTGTACTTGATGCACCATTAATTATGCTACACTCTGTGCAACATTAAATATAAATTACAGTACATGCAAAGCAAATCCCTTCAGGAGTATGCTGTACATTTCATAATTAAATCAGTTTAAGTTTTGAACTACAGTACTATACAACCATACCAAACTGGGAAAATATTTAAACTTATGTCTCACAAAATTTAATCACCAGCATGAAAACTTAGAAGCCATGGCGACCTGGCACCTGGAATTTGTAGAGCTACGTCTACATCCCTTACTGCATGTGCATATGTTACTCTGTCACTCCTGATTTTGCTTGCTCAAACTCTCTTCCAAACTTTCTTAGAGACCTTTCCCAAACCAATATCTCATTACAAACATTCTTCAACAAAATCTGCTCCCACCAAAGCGAACCGGTGTTAATCACACAAGACGATGCAGCTGGTTGGCAGATTTCTCAGGTATCTCCCATTTCCCCCGCCTTTACATTCCAGTGCTGCGCTCCATTCTCACCTCATTTCACCCTCATTGGCTCTCAAGATCTCGTTAAGAGCCACCCAAATCTCTCAACTCAACTCATTCAACATATTGTGTTACACTGCCTAGTCCATGAACAATATTGTGTCAAAACCACTATCATAGTCTTCACAGTCCCAGGAAACCCCTTTAAAATAGCTCATTACTTTCATGATTTCCAAGTTTTCCACTTTAGTTGCACCAATTAGTAAACACTTCAGATGAAACAGTGAGCCACATTGGCCCTTACGTCATACAGCTTTACTATTAATTTATTCTACTTTCATCTTACATTTTTCACATTTGAAATATTTTGGCTCTTGAAAAAAATGTCTGTCATTAGTCATACACTCAAATGCAAGGAAACTTGTTATAGCACTTTAAATTGATCTCATAAAGGAGTCTTGTGTAAACAAATAAATCTGTATCACAAATAGCCTATGAAAATAAAAAAACATTGGTGCACAGTATGATAATGTGAGCGTTTTTGATGTTTTTAGTTTTCACAGGGATTGTTTTACATCTCATGAACTACATCTAAATAATCAAGGAAAAGATAAAGTAGCTGGTGAACCTATTAACTTTGTGAATAATGTAAATCAGGGTGACCAGATGTCCTGTTTTTAACAGGACTGTCTTTTTTTTTATGATCTGTCCCGGTGTCCCGACAAATTTCTAACGGGATGCCAAATGTCCTGTTTTTTCCCAAACTTGGNCGTTTTTAACAGGACTGTCTTTTTTTTATGATCTGTCCCGGTGTCCCGACAAATTTCTAACGGGATGCCAAATGTCCTGTTTTTCCCCAAACTTGGGTAATTATCCAGAGTAGCGGCTTTTCTGAAGGAAACGTCCTAGACCAACAAAAGTAGCATTAATAGGTTCTTCACAGCTAACCTTGAACATATTCAGGAGGGCGTAATATTAAAATAAGTAGAACGTATAAAATAAAATAGTTAAAAGTACGAGCAACCCGCCGCTTTGTTTACGTCGGACGCAATGATTTTCACCATTGTGCCATCACCTTATTGGCTGTGGGTTGTTAGACGTCATCGTCAAGGTCTGAAGATNACGCAATGATTTTCACCATTGTGCCATCACCTTATTGGCTGTGGGTTGTTAGACGTCATCGTCAAGGTCTGAAGATGTCATCGTCAAGGTCTGAAGACGTCATTGTCAAGGTCTGAAGACGTCATCGTCTAGGTCTGAAGACGTCATCATCANGTCATCGTCAAGGTCTGAAGACGTCATTGTCAAGGTCTGAAGACGTCATCGTCTAGGTCTGAAGACGTCATCATCACGGTCTTTAGATGTCATCGTCATGGAATTTCAGTTGCTGTTCAGATGCGAGACAGTGCGGTTGTGTNGTCATCATCACGGTCTTTAGATGTCATCGTCATGGAATTTCAGTTGCTGTTCAGATGCGAGACAGTGCGGTTGTGTTGTTGCGGGTGCGAGTTATGACGTCGGATTTGTTTGTGATTTAAGAATAGAGGGTGCAAGAACGAGTGCTTCTGTGCATAATATTCGCCTATGTGGCGGGTGTTACTTGGATGTTTAAGTAGATCATGGTGTTTTGTGGATTGAGGTCAGATGCACGACANGAGTGCTTCTGTGCATAATATTCGCCTATGTGGCGGGTGTTACTTGGATGTTTAAGTAGATCATGGTGTTTTGTGGATTGAGGTCAGATGCACGACACTTGTATGGGTCGAGGACAGTGGAATTGTACCCGCCGCCTACCTAGGAGAGTTCATTCACATTCTTTTGGTGTGTTTTACGGTTCCTTTAAATCCCTAAAATCCTAGATTAGACTAAATTTGTAGGTTACATCAACACCCTACAATCCTAGGTTAGTTTAAAACCCAACAATCCTAAGTTAGTTTACAACACGGTAATTTTCTAGTTTAGGGGCTTTTCTGAAAATAATAAAAAAAACTCCAGAAAGTGGTATATTTCGACTCTACTAATAACGTAGAACACGAATATACTAGGGGCATTAACGTACGACGAATTTCCTAACATGTACCCACCTAACCTAACAGAACCTAACTCCACGATGGGTGAATCACTATTTTACGTTTTTAAACTAACCTAGGATTGTACGGCTCTAAACTAACCTAGGATTGTAAGGTTGTACAGTAATATAAGATTATACAATATTAAAAAAATCTCCGATCAACACCCTACAATCACAGACTACATGGGAACCCTATAATCCTACGTTATTTTAAATAACTACAATCCTAGGTTAGTTAAAATCGCTACAATCCTAGGTTAGTTTAAAAATGTAAAATAGTGATTCACCCATCGTGGGGTTAGGTTCTGTTCGGTTAGGTGGGCACATATTATACAATTAGTCATACGTTAACGACGCTACTATAGTCGTGTTCTGCGTTACCTACGAATACTCCAAGGTTAGTATAGAAAGAATGTGAAATTGTGCTGTATAAACGTCCGGAAAAAGCCTTGTTTGACTTACGTAATATAACTACATTTGCACGTTAAGCTACCGGATAGGATTTGTGGGTTTCACACTAAACTACGAATTTAGGATTTTAGGGATTTAAAGGAACGTAAAACCCACACAAATAATATAAATGCACTCACCAATGTAGGCGGGTTGTACATACTCTTGTCAATGGCCCATTCAACGTCAGATCACTAGATGAAATCACAGTTTTCACGAAGCACCACATACGCGAATATAACGCACTGAAACACTCATTTACAGCCGAATATATATACAGAAGCACTCGTTAATAGGCTAATATAACGCAGAAACATAGTCTTGTTTGCTTTTTTTCCATCTTAAATCACGAACGAAGCACCATCGAACTGACCACGACCGCTGCCTGCATGCATATTAACGTATGACCCGTGATGTCTTATGCGCCCGGTAGATTGCGTGAATATGCTATGCGCAGCCATTATTAATGGCGGCAGACGTTAA